>JAJIBD010002846.1:205000-239576 GCA_021461705.1 Cryptotis parvus
ATTTTATTATACCACCGCGAGATATACAGTTACAAAGATGTTCATAAGATGTTCATATTTAAAGAAATAAAGAACCTGCCATGGAGGGGGCTGGGGAGGGGGAGGAACCGGGGACGTTGGTGGTGGGAGATGGGCACTGGTGGCGGGATGGGTGCTGGAACACTGTATGACCAAAACCCAAATATGAACTTTTTAATTGTATATCTTTGTAATTGTAAAAATAAAAAAAATTAAAGATGTTCATATTTGGGCTTAGGTCATACATTGTTCCAGCACCCATCCCTCCATCAGTCCCCATTTCCCACCACCAATGTCCCCGATTCCCTCCCCCTCCCTAGCTTGCCTCTGTGGCAGGTTTCTTAATTTCTCTCTCTTTCTGTCTCTCTCTCTCTCTCTTTTCTTTCCCTTCCACATTGTGGATTACAATACATACATTAAGAGGTTGTCATGTGTATCTTTTTGCCTGTATTTAATGCTCAACTTCAACTCCATTTTTAACTGGAAAAAATTAAGTTTTCCCTTGATGAGAGTTTTGGGAAACACCCTTTGGGGAATGATTTTGCCCCCTGAAACTTTTAGATGTTGGAGGAGACACACTCAGTTGTCCCACTGGGGTGGGGAACAGAAGGATGGGTCAGAGTCGCCCTAAGCATTCTCTAGTATACCCAGGACAGTCCCCCACAGCAAAGAAATATCTGGCCCAAATGTCAATAATGCTGAGGTTGAGAAACTTTCTGTCCAGGATGGTGTGAGGGTTAATATTCAACATCCACTTAACATTCAAATTAGCATTGTACCATTAAAGAACAGAACTTTGCCCTGGAATTTGGTTTTAGAATAAATTCAAACTCCAGTCACTAGAATCTAGAATGCCTAAAAATTTCACTTTCGAACTTTTAATTTTATTAGAGCACTTTCTATCATAGATAGAGAGGTGGAAATAGAAACTGCAGTCTTTCCCAAATTATGTATGTTTCAGAGAACTGGGGGTTCATCTCTCTTGGGGTGCAGATACTCCCTGGACACCTGGCCAGAGTTTCTGTCCTAAGCTGTTAGTCTGACTCAGTAGAACACACCGTCAAAGTGAGCAGACTGATAGGAAAACAGCTTCCAAATTCCACAGGGAGGTTTGATGAGCACTTCCTTAAAATGAGACATTTGGAATCCTCTTTTCTGCAGCTTCTTTTGAGTGGAGATTTTGCTGGCTTCCAGCATTAGCCATATGTGTGCTTGTGGGGGATTCCATAATTAGTAAAGCAAAGCCAGGCTGTGGCTCGGTAGTAAAGCTATTCATGCTTTGCATATATGAGGCCCTGGGCTCTATCCCTAGAACCCCTTCCCAAAAATAAGTAAGCAAAGTCACTAAAACCACCCCCTTCTCCTCTGTTGAGAAATGTGCACTTCTCTTTTTATTCCAGTTTCTAATCGTTGGGACTTTACCCGGCCTTCACAGAGACAATTGGTGTAGGGACAACTTGTTATGAAACAGTCCCATGGATGAGCCGTTGGTTCAGTGCAGAACAAAGGGCGTTTGCTGCTCCTTTTTGTTCTCCCACATTCTTTCTGGGGTTTATTGTGAATGGGAGTGGAGTATCTCTTGGAAATGTTTGGAATTGTGTTGTAGATATTCAAGAGATTACACAGAGCCTTCCCAAGGAGGTACTGGATCGGAGATAAACCCAAACAGAATACAGAATTCAAAATCAGTTTCTGAGCTCTAACAATGGAAATACAGTTTTTTGGTTAACACAAACTCAGAATTTCTAGCTGACCAGCGTGGCCTAAGGTCAGCGCTTTACACCTTAGGATCCATGCCTGCCTCTGTCCTGGATCTTTCTGGTGCCCTACGTTCTGGGCAAATTTCTTCTATGGTTATTTTCTGTGGTTAAATCTGCCAAGTCTCAGACCTGCAGGGAGAGGTCAGCACAGTCTTGCCTGTATCAAAGCATCTTCTAGGAGGAAGCCATCTTTCCTTCTCATTTCCTCTCCCCAGAGTTGACTAAAGACTAGAAGCGTCTCTGGGCTCTAATCGGCTACATCCGCTAATGGCACAGACTATCATCTGGGAGGCCTGGGAGAAGGGGGTCTAGGGGGACAGGGAAGAGAGAGCCGCAGGACTGGGAGACAATTTAAAATAAGCAATCATGGGCTGAAAGAGAATATGTTGGCTATAAAATAAGTACAGGAATAAAAGAGATGGATGGGAAGTCAATTCTCAGGTCTATCTCTTCTAGGTGATGAGCAGTCTTTTATTTTTCTGCTTTTAGTCGACAAGAGAATGCTCATTTTCTTTTGTAATTTTCCATTAAAACATTGATTCTCCTGCTGAAAACGATGCAGCCAGTGCTTTCAAGATTTGCAAGGCTGTGGAAAGGCAGGCCCAGCCCTCCCTGGCCAGGGGCTGCACATCTGCAAACACAATTGCACCCAAACATGCAGGTGACAGCACAGAATATAACATGCTCCAATCACACACACACACACACACACACACACGTACATGCATGCACATGTGTGGGAGGCTGCGGGAACTTGGATAGTGTGGCAAATGGGATTAGCTCATATTTAATTAAATCCAAGATTTAAATTGATTAAACAGGCATGGGGGTGTGTGGTGTAGGTGGTAAGAATGAGCAATGGATGGTAATCAACTTCAAAAATTGGACAAGCCGGGCCGGAGTGATAGTGCAGCAGATAGGGCATTTGCCTTGAATGTGGCCAACCTGAGGTTAGATTCATAATACCCTAAGCACTACCAGAAGTAATTCCGCTGAGTGCAGAGCCAGAAATGACCCCTGAGCATCTCTGGGTGTGACCCCAAACAAAAAAACAAAAAAAAAAAAAAAGGACAGGCATGCTTTCAGCTGCAGAATAATTCCTCAAATCCCAAGGCCAGGTCTCTTTTTATGATTTTATTTATTTACTTATTTATTTTGCTTTTTGGGTCACACCCGCCCAAAAGGGGTGTGACCCAGGGTTACTCCTGGCTCTGCACTCAGAAATTGCTCCTGGCAGTGCTCGGGGACCATATATGATGTCTGGGGATTGAACACAGTCGGCCACATACAAGGTAAAAGCCCTACCTGCTGTGCTATCACTCTGACCCAAGGTCAGGTCTTGATCTATTATTTCAGTTAACTTTGCTTTTGACTGAACAAATGCTTGGTCAACACCTACCAGCCACCAGACACCACAGTGATGCCCAGGGAATCTGATGTCACCGCAAGAGTCAGAATCTAAGCTGGGGTTAAAAGCATTTTACAAACAGTTGCAGAGTGATCTCATTCCTACTCCAACCAATTGTCTTTACAGGTAAGCAATTTGTTTCATTTATTTACTTGTTCATTTAGTTTCTCCTTAGTTTTTCCTTTTGTTGTTGTGATGGCAAGGGTGACACCTTATGTTGTGGTGCCCACAAATGGCTTGCTGGGCAGTCACTTTCCTACCCATGGTGCTCTAGATATCACATACTCTGTAGTGGCACCAGGACAGCAGAGGTTCAAAGACCATGTTTCATGCACATAGGTGGCACTTGGAATCAAACCCATGACCTCACTACTTGCACGTTAGGTAGTTTGGCCCTGACGCCCAATACTGACTTTTCTATTCTAAGTGAGCATACTAGAAATGGTACCTAAGATTTCTTCCAAACAATTCCAGTTAGTGCAATTGGACCTCCCAGTAAATCCAGATTGCATGCATAGTCCTGGTTGTAGATGACAATCTTCTACTCTTCCTCTCTTTGCCTTTCTCTTACTGTAATGGAGAGAAGTCAGACACTTTTCTGTGGCACCAGGAATTCCAAATGGAAGAGCTATAGGGACTGCACTGGGTATGTGGTACAAGGGACTGACCACATCAGCATCAGTTTCTCAAGGCAGACAGCTACCACCAAGCCACCTCCAGACCCACAATGGCACATTTTGCTCACCTATAATCAGGGGAATGTAAGTTGTATTCTCTGTGAAGCCAAGGGAGGTTCTTTACCGGTGAAGTTCATAGGACAATAATCATTGTAGTTTCAGTTCTAGGTTCCTTCTGCCTGACACTCAGGGAAACAAACCCTGAAGGGATGAGGAATCCAGGAAGGTCACATGCTGCTGCCTATTCACAAGAACTTGGAAAATAACACCAAGTGGCAGGTTTTCTGGCTTCCGTCTCCCCTCTCCAATGTACTTCTTGAAGGCTAGGGATCAGGAAGAGTTGGATCTGGGCTGAAGCATGAGTGTGTGCCCAGTGAGGGGTCCTACCTAATCCATGAAGAAGAGAAGGAAGGAAATAAATGCCATTGGGCTAAACCAGGTAAAGTAAATATCAAAATACAACAGATTTATAACAGGTGCGTAATAGTAACAGTAATAATAATAGGTAATATAACAGGTAAAGTAAATATCAAAAATATAACAGAGCTCACAGCGTATGAATGACTTTTGCTCATTGTTCTGGCTTCTTTTCCTTTTTTTGGGGGTTGGGGGAGCATGGAGGCTATAGCAGGCTACAGCAGGAGTTTTTCCTGGGTCTGTCACCCCTGGTGTTGCTCTGGGTTGTTGTCACCCCCTGGATCATCCCTGGTGTTACTCTGGGGACCATATACAGAACAAGGACCAGTGTTAAGGCTGCGGTCACATGTTAAGCTAGTGTCATAACTTTAGTATTTAACCTTAATCGCTCCAGTACCCCCGACTGGTTTTTAAGGAAATACAATGCACCCAAAACTCTGCTTTAAAGAATGTAAAGACAGACTTTTCAAAAAGATTTCTCAACTTATAGGTATCCATTTAAGTTTTGATCAAAAGACTACTCAAATGGGCTACATGATGAACAGAGGAAGACGCTTTTATTCTCAAGTTGAGTATCTATTTAAGGTAGATAATAAATGAGATTTATATTTGATACAAGTAAAGGAGATTTTCCAGTGTTCTGTCTACATGACAGTGACTGAAAGCGATGTCCATGAAATCTGGAAGTATAGATATTATTCACTGTTTTTAAGATTGAAGATGTTCTTAACCACATTATTTATATTTTCTGTGTCTCCAGTCTTTATGGACATCCTGTAGAACATAAACATAGTAAACAAGATAAATTGCTCCCAGTTTTGGAGGAATTCCTAATATTTGCATGCTTTGGTTTAAAAAAAACTTATTTTATGATGGAATCTTTGTGTTTATAAACAACACCCCCTGCCCAGAATTTACCCAAAAAATCATTTTGGCTTTCTTACTTAATATTGGGTCCATAAACTACAACCAAGTTATGGCATATCCTAACTTGTAGGATTATTGAGTTATCTTGTTTATGTTGGTTAATATATTCAAAACTAAGCAATTCCTGTTCATTTCTCCCAGTCTGTCTTCTGGGGTTTTATTCAATCCTCTGGAGGTCTAATTTTTTCTTGACAATGTGAACTCTCCAAAAATGGGAAAATGTGTTCATATTTTTTTTTTTAGTTTCATTCCTTGGGTTTATGCTTGAAGGGAAAACTAATTTAAATAGAGACAAAATATAGAACCTAAAAAACATGGAATAGATCATTTCCTAGTTCACTTACCAAAAATGATCAGGGGATTATCTGTCAGTCAACAGGAAACAGGAGGCTGCTTCCTGATTTTCTCTGCCCAAAAGCAACTAGTTTGCTGGGTCTGCAGTGACCCAGTCCTAGCCTGGGCGACCATCTGCTTGGTCAATAAATGGTCAGTGTTGGCCTGAGTCGGCTAATTGTGCATAATTGGGATTATGGAGCAGGGAATGACTTGACTCTCCCTGCTCCAAACAATGAAAGCCATGTTTGTGCTGATTTATGTAACCTCTGATCTTTACTGGCTAGCAAAAAGCAGAAAGTAACACCTCAAAAATGGCCAAGAGGGTAGAAATAACCGGCCTGGGGATAAGCATGAAAAATAGGCAACTGGGGCGTGAATGAGGAATCTAGTGATGAGGAGGTGATTTTCACCCAGCTTTTAGATTCTGAAATATGACAACCATCATCCAAGTGGCTTCAGAAGGTCTTGTGTGTGTGTGTGTGTGTGTGTGTGTGTGTGTGTGTGTGTGTGTGTGAGGAGGGCATTGAGTGTGTTGTCTGTCCTGGGGTCATTAGGACTGTGTGAGAAAGAGAATTGGGTGCATGTTGCAGGAGGTTGCAGAAGGCGGCTTTGGGGGATTTACTTCTCCAATGCCCCTCTGATGAGTTAGTTAGCTTCCTTAAAGGTGAAATGCCAGCCTCAGTGATTGGGTGCTGGCCAGCCCAACAACTCAGCTGCAGGATGTTTTATATCCAAGGTCAAGCTGACGCAGCCCATGCTGCGCGCAAAGGTTCTCGGGTAACCAGAGGAGAATCGCAGTGATGTCTGCCTCACCCAGCAAGGTATTGACCTGGGAGCATGGGGTCCCACTCCTCTTACTTAGAGAGTATCAGAAGCACGTGGTTTCAGGGGCTGTGGCGCTATCACCTCAGGCTGGGTCATGGAAGTGGTCTGTGTTAGGGTCCGGAGTCGCAAGTTCTTAGAACTCACAAAGAAACCAGCCAGTAATGCAAAAAGCAAGTGGAGTTTATTTAAGCCAGCTAGTAGGGTCCAGCTCTCAGGCATGCAGGCCAAAGCAAGACCCCGAGTAAGGAGGCTTTAGATTATATAGCCACTATTAGCGTCATAGCCTGCAAACTTAAATTCAAAGGAAAACATAACTCAATGAGAAACACAACTCAAGTTGCACAGACTAGTTATTTTGATATGTCTTGGGGTGTTCTAAATGTTAGTATGCCCTGCCCTCACCATAGCGGTTCCCATAGATACCACAGACAGTGGCAGTGAGGCTGCTGTTTTTCTTTTGCCCAGAAGTCCTTCCCAAGGCCAAATGGGGGGTGATGCCAAGCCCTTGGTAACTTTTCACAGCAACATGGAAGCCTTTTGGCTCACTGAACCTACCTGCTGTTTTGCTTACCTAACAGTCTGTTCATTTGGAGGGGCCGGTTCTGTATGCAGGGACGGTCAGCCACATCCTGACCATTATCCCCAAGTGCTGGCAGAATCACTTTCCCCCTCTTTCATAATGTCAGTCATGTCCAGACTTTTGTCAAATCTCCCTTTAGGGCAGGGGCTGGGGCAGAAACTTCAGGGGGATGTTAAGTGAGAGCCACTGTTTAGGGACCTCTTAGAAGGCAGAAAATCTGTCTCCAAACAAATCTGGATTACCTGGGCAGTCACACCCTCCTTGACCTGTGGTGGTGGTGGTGGTGGTGGTGGTGGTGGTGGTGGTGTGTGTGTGTGTGTGTGTGTGTGTGTGTGTGTGTGTGTGTGTGTGTGCAGCTGTGTCTGCTTTTTGTTCATGTCTGAGGAAGGTCATCCTGTGGGCAGTTGACAA
The DNA here is from genome assembly GCA_021461705.1 of Cryptotis parvus. Taxonomy (NCBI): domain Eukaryota; kingdom Metazoa; phylum Chordata; class Mammalia; order Eulipotyphla; family Soricidae; genus Cryptotis; species Cryptotis parvus. Next base: position 212,360 of record JAJIBD010002846.1, read on the forward strand.
AAAGCTGTTCCTTTTTTGTTGTTTTTTTGGTTCATACCTATAGATGCTCAGGTGGTTTCTCCTGACTCTGCACTCAGGACTTACTCCTGGCAGTGCTCAGGGACCATATGAGATGCCAGGATAGAACCAGGGTTGGCCATGTGCAAGCCAAATGCCTTCCACACTGTGCTATTGGTCTGCACCCCCCCCCCCCCCCACCCCCAGCTCTTCTTTTTGCAGGGTGTTGGGGTTGACCAGTGCTTCTTGCTTGATCACTTGATCATTTGACATCCCATTATTCATTGATTTGCTTGAGCGGGCGCCAGTACCGTTTCCATTTGGCCCTTATCATGTGCCAGTGAAGCCCAATGGCATCTGGTTGCTTCAAGAATACGAAGAGCCTCAAAACCGTTCACTCAGGGTATTGATGAAGAAGTCTGACCATCTTGTAGGTGAGCGGCCACGTGATCTTGTAGCTTCTTGCTACAAGGATAAATTCCAACTACACAGAGTAGAGCCACAGGATGAGGGAGAGAATAAACTGGCTGCCCAGCTCAGGGCTAGCACACCCCTCTGCGGCGGGCACTGGAGCTTGTGGCCCCCAAAAGGTCGAGCAGATCAGATCCCCCTTTCACTGTCCTAGCTATCACATCACAGGCTCTGCTGCGGACACAGGCAGAAAGTCAGCCAAGCCCTCAGCCCTGGGGCTGCCACTCTGAGGAGTCAGGGTGGGAACGTGGGTGGGAGGATTTCCAGGGACCTGGATTCTCTGTGTCACACAGTCCTGGCAGCTGCGAGGCTCCAGCTTGTGAGCCCTTTACCCCAACACATCACGGCCACTAAGGGACAGGAGGGGCTTAGCAACCCCCTCATTTTGTGTTTGTTTGTGGGTGTCATACAGTGCATGTGGCGGGGCTGCTCCCAGCTCAGTGCTCTGCAGTGCTAGGAGGGACCGGGCCTCCCTCCTGCAAAGCTTGTGCTCCAACCCCTGGGCCATCTCCCCACCACCTTCGTTGTTTGTATGCAATATCTCGCAGTAAGATTACTTTCCTCTACCTGGGCCCCCCCTCAAACTGCCGGGAACTTCAGCACCCCACAAACCTGCATGGATTTCCTTTTTTTTTTTTTTTTTTTTAGCTTTTACACGTTACAGAATCTGGCCCTACCTCAAAATCTATCAGGAGAGGGAGATGAGTTTGAAATCACCGGCAGAACTGGGTGGGTGGGGAGAGTCAGCCTCCTTGCTCACACGGAAAGGACTGAGAAAATAAAGTGCAGCGCACAGTGGGCGGCTCCCTGGGTGCCGGGTTCAGAGCTGGGGTCCACTCCCGCGTGCACACACACGCACACATCTTGAAATGTGCTATGCCCCAGGGCCCCGGAAGGGCGGCTGCGTCCTGGGGTGAGCCAAGGCCCAGCAGCTGGCCCCAGCCTGCTGGGTAGAAACAGGCCCCCGTGGCAGAGAGAGGGAGTCTGGTCCCAGCTCGGGGGCCTGCCGCCTGCCCCGGCATTCTCAGGGCCATTGTGCTCTGGTATTGATCAGGCCGGGAAGCAATCGGGCGGCGGCAGCTGAAGCCGCGGGGTGGGCAGCATTGATCCGGCCCCCCCCCGGGTTATTTATAGGATGCGCCAGCCTGGCGAGTAACCGGGGCGAGCTTGTTTAACGAGGGTTCAGGGCGCTCTTCGCTAGCTGGTTAACTTTAAGTATTGGAAATGGAATTGATGCGCACATAATAATATTATGATTCATACAAACCACTTCTCAGGCAACTCAATATATTTCATTACCTCCTTTCTAGCAAATGTATTGATTTCTGTTTTGCGGTTTTATAACACAATTTCAAGGCTGTTGTGGGCTTAATGAGCCGTGTTCTTATGATGTTTAAAAGATTTGAAGCTATTGTTGAAATAAATATTATGGATCACCCCCTCCCGAGGCAGCCCCCACCCCCGCCCTCGCTGCCCGCTCGGCCTCCCTCCTCGCCGCCCCCCACCCGCGCCCCTGCGGCCCGCCCCCTCGGCGGCCCGGGCGGAGCCGCTGCAGAAAGCCGGGGGGCTGCGGCGCGGCGGCCCTTTGTGGCCGGATCAAAGGACCCGAGCGCCACAAAGGCGGCCCCACTCGGCCGCGCGGCCACACACAGCCGCACCTGCAGAGCGGCCGAATGTCATTGTCGCCTGTGCGGAGCGAGCGCGGGGACGCACCTCCGAGACGGCGCAGATGACGCTAATAACGCTTGATGGGAATTGATGGGGAAGGAGGCGCGCGGTGCCCAGGGCTTTTATTAGCTGCCCCGACACTCCAGGCTGCACCCGCGCCTGCACCTGTGCGGCCCCTTCCTCTTAGCCTTTATGGAAGTTGACAGATTTTATTAACTTTAAGGAAGAACTTTCCAGCGTGCCGAGGGCCGCAGTTTATTTTGTATTCATGCGAAACGGAAACCGAAAAAGCCATGTTTACATATTTACCGGCCCCAGTGACCTCCCTCTGGGTCTCCCTAAGTCACGCTCCAGATTAATTTTGTCATAAAATTGACTAGTGTGCTAAGGGATCTTGGGAGCGTGGGGGCTGTCGTTGGATGTGTGAATTTTTTTTTCCAATGGGGAGAAAACTATATTCAATTATCTAATATCTCAGAAAAACCCCCCAAAGGCTTGAAATTGTACAGAAATTGGAATTCTTTTTTAGGAGCTTGGCACCTGGGGAGAGAACATTTGCAAGTAGGCACCCCGTTCTGGGGTGAGGCTTCTTGGAACTGGTGCCGGGAAGGAGAAACAAAGGCCGTCCCAGCATCCGCTTTTCAACTTTATGAGAGGGATTCTTCTCAGGTTTTGGGGTGGGGTACCCACGTGGCTGTTGCTCCCACATTCCTTCGAGGCAGAAGCCCAAGACGTTTGGAAGAATGGGTTCTATTTTCTCAGGAGCTGGTGTGCTTGGTGGCAGTCCTATAAATGCAACCCAGCAGGGTTTTAATTGTCTTTTCTAAACTCTCACCCTTAGAATAAAACGGGGGACAAAGTAGGAAGGTTTCGCCTGTGTTTCTAGTTACCCATGACACTCCGGATAATTTTAGGCGTGCGGTCTCGAAACAAATGGAGACCCAGACTATGAAAATTCATGTTGTATTAATGACCAAGTGTTGAAAATTCAGCCACAGAGTCAGCTGGGTATATTGCTTATTAGCTTAAAAGCATAAAGCTCTGCGGAGCTTCCTTTTGTGTGCCAAATAAACTTCAAATGAACCGAGGATCATTTTGCAGGAAACTCTTAAGTTGAGCGATAATAGAAAGTAGTTAGTAGAATATTACACTTTTCATTTGGGCAAACAGATGGGATGCCTGCTTTTAGATTTAATCAGGGGCTGACAGACAGGTAGGACGCCAGCGTATTTTAGTTGGAGTCTTTTTCTTTTCAGGAAAGAATGAGACTACTTAATATTCAGTATATCCGCCACCCCCCTTCCACAGTCTCTAATGCCTTGCGATCTCTAATGCCTAACTTTTTTCTCATTTCTGATGACATTACAAAGTACGAAGGTCATCTGTGAGTGAATCCATTTACTAACTAACACATCTTTTGCTTGATTCTTTCTTGTTAAAAAAAAGTTGTTTTTGAATGCCTGTGTGTGTGCACATAGAGATGCGCTTCAGTTCATATCTATAGACATGGTTAGAAAAAAATGAAACAAAAGCTGCTTAAAACCCTGAGCACACCCCAATCTCCATTTACATAGACAGACGTAAATAAATGATTGAACAATTTGGGAGTCATGAGTCTCTGACCTCATGGGTTCTCAACTAACCTTCTAAAAAGATTTTGATATCAATTGTTTCTCTTTTTTCCCCAGAAGCATAATACTTGGTAACCTTAGCATGCACAATCTGTTTCAACAGAGGAATACAGACAAGTGCAGTCACCGGCGGATTTTAATATCTTGGTGGATCTTATATTACCTTGCTGGAAACAAAATCTTCACCACCCCCTTCAAATGCAAGTCCCCTGACACCCCATCGGAGATCATTTGTTATGCAGAGTTGTGTGAGGCAATCAAAATTAATTCACAGTGATCTTTTCACCCAGAACCCCAGCTTCTAATAATGGCCTTTCTCAACAGGTGTTCATTGTGGCAGTCTGACTTCAAATTGCCAGACTAAAGGTTTTATTCTTTAGTCATTTCTTTTTTAATCTCAAACTTGTAATTTACTAATCTGTAGCAGCTGCCACGAAGGGCCCAGCTGCTCACCAAGAGGGGAAGGGTACCTCGGGGAGGCGGGGCCGCAGCCGGCCACCTCTGGACGACCAGCGGGAAGAAATGGCAGTGTTTGGCCTTGTGAGAGGACACATGGAGCCTGTTCCTGCTCCCCTTAATTCCTGCTTGGGAGACTGGCCTAAAACAGGGGGTATCTGGTGAGGTCAGGCCTCTTAGAGGAAGGTTTCAGAAACATCCTGTCTTTGGGCCATGTGAGTACTGAAGGGATTTTAAAACGGCAGCAATCCCCCACCAGAAAAAAATACATGTCAAGAGAAACAGTATCTGTCTTTTTTAAAATTTTCTTTTTAGGGGAGGTGGTTTAGAGTCACATCTGGTAGTGCTCAAGGATCACTCCTGGTGGGGCTCACGGATCATACCAGGTGGTACTCTGGGCACCTTGTGCCATGGCAGGAATCAGATCAGGCAAGGCAAGTACCTTAACCCATGTACTATCTCTCCAGCTGCTAGAAGTTTTTTTTTTTTTTTTACTTTTTGGATCACACCTGGCAATCAATGCTCAGGGGTTATTCCTAGCTCTGCACTCAGGAATTACTCCTGGCACTGGTGGTGCGCAGGAGACCATATGGGATGTCGGGGATGCCACAGTGCAACGCAAACGCCCCACTTACTGGACTATCGCTCAGGACCCTGCTAGAATAGACTTTTTAAAACTTGCTGCTTCCAACTGGGCCAGTTTAACTAGCCCAGGCTAGCAGACTGTCTTTTTCCACTTTCAAATCTGCCTCCTTTTAGGGTCATTTTCAAGTCAGATGAGGAAGAAATGAGTTTTGTTGCAGGTTCTTGGACTCTGTGGCCCATCAGAGTCAGGCTGGTTGAAAGCCTGAGATGTGAGACTCTGAGATGTGAGTTCACAGAGAGAGGAGTGGTGGTCTCCTGAGAGTGTGATGGTGAGGTGGTCGGGGAGCCACATGGCATTTGAATATGGTTCTGACATGTGGACATCAACATTAGGAATTCCATATGTGAGCAGAACCTTATGGAAAGATTGTTGTTTTGCCCAGGGGTGGGTTCCTCCGTAAGGAGATGCTGTCATGAGCTAGAGAGGAGAGAAGCTCCTTAAGAAGGGGTCGACCAGGGTTTGATCCCCCACATCCCATGTGGTCCCCTGAGCACTACCAGGAGTAATTCCTGGAAAAAGCCAAAAATATACAAGTAGATAAATATAAAATAAATTAACAATTTTATTCACTAGGTCACTAGACTAGATCATTAGACATCCTGTTGTTCATAGATTTCCTCAAGCAGGCACCAGTAACATTTCCATTTGACCCTATCATGTGCTAGTGTAGCCCAATGGCATCTGATTGTTTCAGGAATATGAAGAACCTTGTTGTTTTGTTTGACGCAGAAACAATTTTATTGAATTTTAAAAAAGTACCACTGCTGGAGCTGGAGCGATAGCCCAGCGGGTAGGGCGTTTGCCTTGCAGCCGGCCTGTGCCGCCCGTGTTCAATCCCCAGCATCCCATATGGTCCTCCGAGCACCGCCAGGAGTAATTCCTGAGTGCAGAGCCAGGACTAACCCCTGAGCATTGCCGGGTGTGACCCAAAAGAAAAAAAAGTACCACTGCTGACTTTGGGCCCATCTTTGCAAATGGTATCTGCAGCTTGCAGCTGACCTCTGAGGCGAGGTGAACCTGGCTGAAGTTAAGCAGAGGTGGGGGAAGGGTTGGGATCCAGTAGGAGTTTCAGAGTTGGCTGCCGGGAAAAGCAAGAATACCTTTTAGCGTACACAAAGACTAAAACTAAAGGCAAATGGTGGTCAGAAAAGGACCCAGTTGGCTTGCAGTTAGGAAAAATACTCAAAAGCGTACTTTGCAGGCATGGTCTTGTCCTAGCTTGAAAAGAGCTTGTGTAAGGGTTCAGGCATCCAAAGGGGATCTTCTGCTTCCATTCTGCCCCAGACCTATAGAAAGAACATTTGGAGTTCTTTGGTATGTGCTAGAAGGAGCAGACCCAGCAGTGCCAGGGAGTCAGGTCAGATTCCTTGCAATCTACGCAGATAACAGGCAGTTTGGAAACCCATATTGCAAGGCTGCAGTGAGATCTCCCTGGCTGTGATGAGCCTTGCTGAGCGGACACGGACCGGACTGTCTGGGAGGCAGATTCTCGAACTGCTTGAAGACACTTGCTGCTGAGCCCTGTAGCTTAGTCGCTGTCCCTGGAGCTCCTGGCAATCTTCCCTGTCACACTGTGAAGGAGCCTGCATGGATTGAGACAACACAGGACATTTCCTGTGTCCACACAGTGAGGTGGGGACAGTCACTCTGTGCACTGATGGTGTTGATTTTCTAAATCATGAGCACTTCCATTTGCTTTTCTCTCTTTGGGGCGCCTCTTTAGTCTTGTGGGGGAGTAGAAAAGATTCCTGGGTCCCAAGCACCAGAAAGACACCTTTCCTTACCAGCAGCCTTTGACGAGAATCCCCATTCCCCAGACTCACATTTGGACCAGGCAAAGCATCTCCTGCATCTTCTAAAGGGGAAAGGATGGTCCCCTCTCAGAGATAATGCACATTTCTCCTTTGCCTCATGGGAATGCCTGCGGTGGGCATGGTGGGAGGGTACCCCAAAGAGCTTCTGAATGGGAGGAACCTCATGAGGGGTGGTGGGCAGTGTCTCAAGGAGTGAACCCAGCGTTCCCTCTGAGCACAGCTTAGAGTTCCCCTATAAAGAGAAGGAATCTGAGGAGAGAGCTGCAGAGAAAGAGCCTCCATGAAATGGCGCCAACATAGTTGCGGGCCCTGAAGTGGGAAGACTCAAGGCCCCTTTGAGCAGTAATCCAAGAGGCAGAGTTGCTGGAACCCCAATAAGTAGGGAAACAAGGCCCCAAGGGATGTAGAAACCAATAGGAGATTTGGGGTTGATTCCCCAGAAAAGGGGCCTGGCCAGGAAGTGACCACAGGAAGGAGTAAGGAAGAGTCTCAAGGTTGGGGCCCTCCATCTCCTGCCAATTCTAGTGAAGGAGCTGGGGTCGAGATACAGAGCTTTGGGGCAGCTAGGAAGAGCCAGAGCCAGAGCCAGACTCAGAAGCCTCATCCTTAGGCTCAGGAGGCGCCTGGTTCTCCCTGTCTGATGGGGCCTCCCCAGTGTCTCCAACCTCCTGCTCTTCCTCCCTCAACACCTCTGCAAGCAGCCCTGTTGCACTCATATTTTCAAGGACATTGTGAAGGGAGCTCTGTCATTTGTCTTAAAAAGTTTTGGGGGACCTCCTCTGTGGTCACGTTTTTCCAAAGACCCCAGTGATGACATTTATGTACCTGCAAGGGTAAAGGGTTGGGATACCAATGAGAAGTTTCAGAGCAGGCTGCTTGGAAAAGCAGGGAAACCTTTTGACCGCCTGAGCCCCCACCTCCCAATTAGCATGCAAAAACATTTTTAAAGGAATAACCTTTACTAATAAAATGCTATAATCTCAATAAGACAGTTCAGCAGGGGAATTATTAGATATTAATTCATGCCTAGTTGCACTGACAGCTCTCGCGATCAACGTTAGCCTAATAGCACACTAGGTGAGAATTAATATGCCATAATTCACGCCCTGTCATGCATTATTGCTTAAATAAGATACATGAAGAATAACCTATTCTGGTGAAATAACGGATTCTCAGAGTTCTCCTGGCCAAGTTATAAATAGTTATGTTAGGATCCAGAATTTTTTTGTAATACTAAATTTGAAATAAATTGCATATATGTATCCTCATCTGTAATTACTGTGAACATTTTCCTTAAGTACTAACATTAAGTTCAGTCATATTCCATGTTTTAAAATTGAACTTAAGCAAAATCACATAATTTTCTTGAGACCAAAATAGAAATTTCTTTTCTCCATATATAATTGTATCTGGTGCATGATATAGCTGATATAGACAATGGCTTAGAGGGTCATGAAATACAAAGAGTGGGTCAGAAGTGTCCCAAGGATATTCTGTTTGTATTTATAGGAAGATCGAGCCTCCCTGGACAGCTAGAGCTATGCAAAAAGTGCCTGTTTTCCTGGCAAATAATAGAGCTGAGGAATCCCTGCCCTCCAGAGACTTAGAGTTTCCTGAAAGATGGTACTGTGATAGGAAATCTTGACCTTAAGGGTAAGAGTCAGCATATGAAAATGGGGAGGTTTGAAGAGAGTGTCATGGAGTCAATGAGAAGAGCTCCAAAGGCTGAAAGGGTGACTTACAGCTATTATATTAAGAGAGAATCGCTAATAAATCGTAGGTGTGTGTTCCACACATTTATTGAACACCTAACTCTACCTTACCTTGGGATTGGCACTGAGCAGACAAAGAAGTTGGCAAGTAGGTAAGGGAGACAGGAGCACACCTACATAGAAAGCCCCAATGCCACATGGTTCACAGATAGCCTGAACCAAAGAAACCCAGGAGCTCAGATTGGTGGGGTCGGTTAATCAAGGAAAACTTCTTGGAAGAGGACCCTTTATGATGAGCCATAAAGGATGAAACCAGATGGTGAGGGGAGAGGATGAGTGGAATGGATGTGCTGGATGTTTACAGGAAACACACAGAGGCAAGGGTGGGTGAGCTTGCAGCCTTGTAAGGGACTGGTGGACTGCCCTGCCTGGCTCTTCTTCATGATCTCGGTACCAGAATGAATTGTGAAGTGTGTATCTGGAGAGAAGAGTGGGGGCCTGAACCGGAGTCCCTATTCCAGTACCAACCAGTAATTATTTTGAGATGAGGGATGGGGGCAGAATAGGAGCATGAAGACTCTGAAGGGAGGATGAGGTGTTTCCTTTGGAATATGACATGTCTGAGGCCATGAGCTCATTGGGGCTAAGGTCAGGACTTCAGAGTCCTCCTCATGTATAAACCCAGCACAGCAGAGCTGAAGATTCTTAGATATCACCTTCTCCACCCTATCCCTCCTTGGTTTGATTTATTTATTTATTGGATTTGGGGGTCACTTGGAAAGTGCCTTGCCTACTTTACCATCTCTGCTCCCCCCCCCACCACTCACCTTAAATATGGTGAAACTGAGGTCCAGAACTATCACACTAGGTCTTCGATTTCCTATCCAGACTGACTCAACCTTTCAATAAAACACTTTTGATTTTGATTAGGACATTAAAGAATGATGAAACAATAGGGGCAGGAAAATGAGCGGGACAAGACTGTCAAAGCAGCCCCAACTCTAACCATTCTTAAGCAGCCTCTCACTATCCCAGGAGCCAACTCCTCCCTTGATTTTCACCAGTGTCTTCCGCTTTCAATTAACTTTATACTTTGCTTTAATGAATCAGAGAAAGATTTTTATCAATTCTAACAGGGGACATTGACCTTTCTCTTCCCAAAAAGGAAGCAAAACTGGGCTGCAGAGCTAGTATAGTGGGTAAAATGTTTGTGCTGCATGTGGCGGACACAGCTTTGATCCCCAGCACCACATATGACCCCAGAACTCCTCCAGACGTTACCCCCAAAGCACAGAGCTAGGAGTAAACCCTGAGAACTGTTGGGTATGGACCCACCCCAGAAGAGAAGAAGAAAAGGGAGGGAGAAAATAAAGAAAAAGAGGAAGAAAGAAGGAGAAAGAGAGGAGTAAAAGGAGAAGGAGGAGTGGGAGGGGAGAGAGGAAGGGGGAGGAGCAGGAGAAGAAAGAAGGAAGAGGAAGAAGGAAGAAGGAAGAAGGGAGAGGGAAGAGGAAGAGGAGGAGAGAAGGAGGAGGAGGACAAGGAGGAGGAGGAGAAGGAGAAGGGAAGAAGAAGAGAGAGGAAGAAAGGAAGGAAGGAAGGAAGGGAGGGAGGGAGAGGGAGGGAGGGAGAGAGAAAGAAAGAGAGAAAGAAAGAGAGAGAAAGAAAGAAAGAAAGAAAGAAAGAAAGAAAGAAAGAAAGAAAGAAAGAAAGAAAGAAAGAAAGAAAGAAAGAAAGAAAGAAAGAAAGAAAGAAAGAAAGAGAGAAGGAAAGAGAGAGAAAGAAAGAAAGAGAGAAAGAAAGAGAGAGAGAAAGAAAGAAAGAAAGAAAGAAAGAAAGAAAGAAAGAAAGAAAGAAAGAAAGAAAGAAAGAAAGAAAGAAAGAAAGAAAGAGAGAAAGAGAGAGAGAGAAGAAAGAAAGAAGAAAGAAAGAAAGAAAGAAAGAAAGAAAGAAAAAAGAAAGAAAGAAAGAAAGAAAGAAAGAAAGAAAGAAAGAAAGAAAGAAAGAAAGAAAGAAAGAAAGAAAGAAAGAAAGAGTAAAAGGAAAGGAGAAACCTGAGCTGAGCTTTGCAGGAAAATATAGCAATTTCAGCCAGGAGCTGTGTTTGACCTGAAGCTTGCTCTCTCTTCCTTATAGAACTGTCAGGGTGTAAGAGGGGTTCAAGACATCTGTGCTCCGAGTTACACCCTCCTGCTCACCTGTAGACTTGGAAGAGAATTGAAAAGAGAATGTCTTCTCACAATGTGGTGTGAAGTTATAAGTAGTGTGGTCCTGAATCCCTAAAATATGCCCCACTTTGGAAAGTACTAGATTGGAAAAAGATGGAATAAAATAAATCACTTCCACATGCCAAAGACAAGCTGTTCATCAATCAACTAATGGAGCTCAAGCATGAGAAGGTCCTGTCTGGCCTGTGCGTGCCGAGGACTGCATGAAAGACGCAGTCCCACCTCCCCACAGAACTCTTTTGGAGAATAACGTCATTTGTTCAAACCAGGGTTATTTCCTGTTCTGCTTCTGCTTCTGCTGGGATTGGCCGTGACTGTGCCCAAGAAGAGAATGTCATATACTCAGGAGTCATGCTTGTGCCAGGGAACTGTCCTCAGGAGCAGATCGTTTTTTCATGTCACACCCCAATCCCTGGCACCTTCAAAGACACAGGGCAGAGGACCATGGAGGAACATGAGCGTGTAGGGACAGGGGCCCACTCAGCACCCACCTAGGAGTGAGCACGAATTTCTTTCTCCTGGAAGGGTTCCTGTTTGCATCTCCTCCAAAGCAGAGCATCAGAAACAGGCTCAGACACAGGGATTTTATTTGCAAAACAGTGCCAGGAAAGAATGTAGATGAGCCTAGAGGGAGGTCAGAGAAGTCACTGAGCTGGTTACTTCTGTAAGCAAAAGGGCTCCGCGTCACCATGACTGTCTCTGAAAGAGGCATCAGTGTTCCTGTCGCAGAGGATTCCCATCAACTCCCTCTGCCACACACACACACATGATTGGGGTGGGGAGTTCCCTGGACTCTAAGACTATGGAGCAAAATGGGAGATGACACAAGCATTGGAAACCCCCCCTCACCCCGCAATCCTGTGGTGGAGCCAGCTGGTTTACCAGGAGTTGTCTCTGGCTAAAAAGTTTATGTGCTCCACACCCGTCTCCATGACACTGTGGGAAGCTGAAGATAGGCCGTGTCCATGGAGAGAAATCCCCAAGCTGGCCTTCACTGGGGGCTGAGGAAGGTAATTAAGGAACAGGAAGGAGCCGACTTTCCTTTGAGTTCCTCGCCCCTCACTGCCCCTCACCCTGCTTTCCCTAGGAAGTTCAAGCACGCTTGCCTCTGGGTCATGTTCCAGCCGGAGAGATGGTGCTTCTGTCCCCTAAACTGCTAATATCCACTGAAAGTTGACCTGGACGTCTCAATTCCCTCACTGACCAATAGCTGAGGGCGCTTTGCAGGGTCTCAGTGCTCTGTGGGTCAGGGGCCCCCTGCAGCACGGTCCCTTTGGGACATGAGCAAATCAGTTTTGGTGGGAGTGGAAGAAGAGAAGATGGAGGGGGTTGCTTTCAGGCGATCCTAGGACTCCAGGAGTGATTCTTGTGCACCAGCACCCCAATGCAGGACTTGTACCCTCCCAAGACTAAACGGAGACTGGGAAGAAGTGAGAAACCCCTTTTGCTTGAGTGGAGGCCCGGTGAAAGCCACAGGGGAGAGGGGTGGAAGATGCTGTCCCTCAGCAGGGCTCGCTGCCCCTCCTCTCCAGCGCCGTCTGAAAGGGCTGCAGAAATGTCAATTGTCTCCTGGCTCAGTTACTCTGCTCACCAGATCAATCCATATGAAAAGAACAGATTAAATGGACGGATCTGCGGATATTTAATGATTGCTGCTATTTGGCGGAACATGCTTCTCAAGAAACGCTTGTCACATGCCATCGATAGTCTTTTAATCCTGAGTTACTGAAGGCTGGGCTTTCTGGCACCCCAGGATGGCCAGTTCTGGGGAGTTCTGAGTTTGCCAGGGCAGCTCCTGGGGGTGGGGAATCGTGACTGTGCCCTGGCTATGGATCACCCCTAAAAGCAGCTTCCCAGGCAAATGATTTCTCTCATTAGAAAGGGTTGTCTGAAATTCTTGGTTTTAACATTTCTCTAGTTAAGTTTCTCACTATGTGCAAATGTATCACAAATGATATAAATAAAATAAAACAAATAAAAAAACATCACAGCTGCCAGTGTGATAGTCTGTGTTCTACCCATTTAATTTGATTTGATAGTCATGAAGATCCAAAATTGGTTGATATTTCATGCTCCCTTGTGTGATGAGAAGACAGGGGAAACAGAGAGCTTCAGGGATGTGTCGGGCCATGGAGGAAGCACGGGTGGCACATTCTGGGTGATCTACCACTGTTGGGGTATGGAACACATCACGTGTTCGGTATACATGCTGGGTACATGCCCTGTGATGATATTTGATTGAGGTACCAGGCTTAAAAATGTGGCAATCATGGTTTCCTTTGGTCCTGAAATTTCTGTCTTGGCTGCCTTGAGGATATAGTCTGTAGGACGGTCTGATTCCAAAGGAGCAGCTCCGCCTCCCTCACCCCTTTCTCACTCCATAACTTCCCCTTCCATCTGTTTCCAGCTCCCATCTCTCTCCTCAGTGCAGAACCCACAGTTAGCTGCTAGATAAACACCCTAACTCTGCTCTCAGGATCTGTTCCCTCTATCCACCCACTGATCAGCAACCGAGCACAGGCCCCTTCAAGCCTGCTCTTGGGGAACTCACCCTCTGGTTTTACAAATGCATGAAGACAGCAGCAAGAGGTATCTGAGACTCTAGTGGCAAAGAGGCAGCACCGCGGCAGCACACTTAAGCAGGGAAGGCTTCATGGAGGAAGTGATGTTTGCACTCAGGTTTTGACTTGGCAAAGCTATGGGAGAAGGGCTTGCAGTCAAGGATGGCCTCTTTCTTTGAAGGTAGAGTGGGTTGTTTTAGGTTGGTGACTGGTGGTCAGTAAAGGTGGGGTAAGGGATGAGGACAGAGGGGCTGGAGCACAAGGAAAGGAGTCTGAAGTTAAACACATCTAACTTCTCTCCAGAAGGCAGTGGAAGAGTGGGAATATAGAAAAACCCTATAAAAGCCATCCTGACCAAAGGAAGGGGGCACGTATGCTGCCCCACGTGGCTGAGCATGTGAGGTGCCTGGACACATGTGTCGCCCACATCTCCCCTCTTGAGATGTGTACTCTCTCTCTCTCTCTCACTCCTCTCTCACTTTCTATCCTCTTTCCCATTCCTAAAACCTCCATAATAAAATCGGTTTTACTTAAAAAAAAAAAGCCTGAGACTTAGGACTCAGAGTAAGACCTTAGGCACTCCACTCTCCCTCCGCTCTCCCTCCACTCTCCCCTCACTCTCCCTCCACTCTCCCAAGACATTAGCCTTGGGATAATGTTCATCTTCCTCCCAAGTCTTCTTAGAGGAGAGCTGCCAGGGCTGAGGATTGGAGAGACAGAGCCAACACCAGGTTCACAGTGAGAACCAAACACTGTCACCATCTGCATTGGGAAAGCCCCATTGAGGAGAGATCCAAAGTGAGAAATTCCAGTGGAAGAGTGGATGTAAATTAGCGTCCTGATAGGGTAATTTTACGTGAAATGACTGCTTGGTTAGTGCTGCCCAGCTATCCTGTGGAACCAGAACATGAAGGGGGTCCACATGGCAGTGGGAGGTAGAGGAAGGACATGGAGGGACCAAGATGCCTTCCAGTTTGGTGACTGAGCATTACTGGGGTGTCCCCTGGGACATTTTCTATTGACTTGAAAAGGACAAGAAGAGCTAGCCAGAAAGTGAGTGGGGGTTTGAGGGTTTGAGGCAGGTATTGGCCCCCTTGGGATGCTTGCTAGAAGGTCCTGGATTCCTAAGAACTTCCTCTTCCAAAAGGGATCGAAAGAGTCTTCCCTATCTGGGGCAGAGCTGATAGACCAGTCGGTCAGTGTGTGTGTGTGTGTGTGTGTGTGTGTCTGTGTGTCTGTGTGTCTGTGTGTCTGTGTGTGTGTCTGTCTCTGTGTGTGTCTGAGTCTATATGTGTGTGTGTCTGAGTCTGTGTGTGTGTTTGTGTGTGTGTCTGTGTGTGTGTTTGTGTGTGTGTGCTTGTATGTGTGCCTGCGTGTGTGTCCATTGCTTTGGGAGACTCCAGGACAGATGGCACATTTGCTGGCACCCTTGTGTCACCACTCTCCAGCCTGTAGCTCTCTCTCAGGGCATCGCGCCTTCTGGGGTCCTTATGGGTCCGTTGCCACAGCACTGGCATGTACTCCTGGTCTGAGGGACATACACAACCTCTCTAATCCTTTAGCTGAGGGGGTGACCCCTTTTCTGCCCGACTTGCACAAGGCAAGTCTCTGTTTGAGACACACTCAGATGAAGGGATTTTGCCTCAGAGCAAGCTCTGGGCCTTTCCTCTTTGTGTCTGCGGAATGGGGACCCACCCAGGGAGGTGAGGTACCCAGAATTACCTGAGACGCCAGCTCACAGCACTGGAGGGGACAAGATGGAAGCCACTCCCCACCCTGCCCCCGGGCACTGGGTGGCAGCCACCTTCCAACTCAGCCCAGCTCCAGTTTGTAAGCACCCAGCAGTGCCCCAGGCCCCGAGAAGGCGGAGCCCACAGCGAGTTGACTCTTTATGGCTCTATTTCCTTCCATACATCATTCTTGACTCCCTCCCGCCCCTCCACATTCCTGCCTAGCGCATTTGATCTATGGTCTATAAGTAGATGTAATGAAATGCCAAGTTTCTTTAAAAGAACCCCCCCTCCCCCGATTTAACCTGGGGATCATCCAATAACAGACAATAAAAGCTCTGCTCCCTGGGGATGGGCCCCGGCCCGCCTGAGTCCCAGCTCCCTGAGCTTGTCAGTCACTTCTCCCTTAACCAGTATTTATTTTCTTTTGCTGATAGGAAGCCACAAATAACTTATGTAAGGGTAACCTAAAAAGCAGGAGCTAACAGTCTCTCATCTCTCCTTTTTTCAGCAGATGCGGATGGATGAAAAAGGGGATCGTAGCTGGTCCTTTGTGGCCTGTGTGGGGATGCCGCATGGGGCACTCAGCTAGACTCAGCTTGAGTCCTTTGCTGTGGATGGGGGTGGAGGAGTGAAGGGTAGAGCCTACACTCCATACCAGCCTGCTGCCCCCTTTTAACCAGGGTCTCCCTCCTCCTTCATTAACCAAAGGGGCAGTAGGTGATGCTCCTAAGCTCACAACCCTTTCTTTCCTTCTACAGAACAGTCAATTTGATTAGAGGATTCCTATCAGAAGAGCTTGCATGCCTAAATGGACAAGTCGAGAGGGGTGCAGGTTTGAATACCCTACATGCTTGTGGCTTTATGAGAGAGAACTCCAGGAGCTAAGGCCATGAAGATGCGGTGAGTTTGACCCCCTCTTTGGCAAGACCTGCTCACCCCATCAGCAGAGCCCTTGCTTTGCCCCCATCTTTGCCTTTCATGAGTTCTATACATAAATCTTTGTCCATACGGTTTTCCAGCCTCGGTCCTATTAACAAGTTGAAGCATCTCATTATTTTGTTTTGCTTTATTTGGGGTCAAACTGGCCATGCTCTGCACTCGGGGATTACTCCCTGGTGGTGCATGGAGCACCTTAGGGGGTTCCCAGGATCCAACCTGGCTCAGCTGGGTACAAAACAAACCTCTTAACTCCTGTACTATTGCTCAGACCCAAGTCACCTCATTTTTAATTCCTTGTGCCCTCGCGGAGACTTTGCCTCTGTCCTCTTGTTGGCCCCTCCACTTGCTTATGACCACCAAAGAGACCTCCAGACACAATCCCTGGTAGAGAAAGACAGTAAAGGGCATTGTCATGTTGGGCTGTGTTTATTATTTATCTTTGGTGCTGGCTTGTATTTACTTATTCCCATGGCACCTAGTAGGTGTGTGGAATGAATGACATTGGTCTAAGACATAATTGGTCTTGGAGGCTTTTGTCCGTTTATCTCTTGCCACCCTCTATTGGTATTCCTAGTCACTGGCTGCGGAGCTAGAAAATGGGGTAGCCAGAGTGGGACCCATGAAGCTCCTGCCATAGTGAGAGCTGGTCAGAGGAGATGGACAATAGAAGCAAGGGACAGAGGACCAGTGTACCCGTAATGAACACCTAAGTGGAAGATATTTAAAGGGCCAGGGATGGAGAGTGACTAGACTTGGCATGTGAGAAACTGCGTGGCAGGAAATGCCTCTCTTAGGAAGTGATATTCGGAGGCCGGGAGGTAATACCTGGATTAAGGTGCTTGCAGAGCCTGGGCATGACATGGTCCCCTGAGCACAACTGGGAGCAGTGCCTGGGAGTCAGGGTAGCAGGGAACACTAGCAGTTCCCCAATACCTCCCCATCATGAAACAAAAATAAGACAAAAGTGGTGACATTTGGGTTGCCAGTAAAACTTGGAAAGGAAGACCCAAGTATTTAGAAAGTAGGCATTTCTCTAGTCTAGCAGGCCATACGCACCCGGTTAGGACTTGTCAGTAGGGGGAATGTTTTTTGCCCCCCTTTGTAAAGACATTTGTGCAGGGTAGGGTCCATACTCACAGCTCTTTAAATGCTAGTGAAAGTTCTGGAAACAGCAGCGGCGGGTGTGAGTGTACAATGTTTGTGGGCAAAGTCTGAATCAACTCTTTAAATCATCTCCATCTCCCGGTGGCTGTTTTTACAGAGTTTCTGTAAAATAGCCAGGGCACTGTGATCTCCTTTTCAGATCAATCATTTAATCGCATCGTCAATCATCGCTGTCACTTAAAACCTGAAACCACATCTCTATATGCTCTGGCCATTTCCCGGCACAGGTGCGAACCCCGGCTTGAAGGGGAGAAGCAAGGGAGTGAGCGTCCAGCCTAGCCATCTCCCTCACGATCAAATGCTCTCCGAGGCCCAGCTAGCATTACCATTGTGCCCGGATAAGAAGGTCCTCATTCCGGCCCCCGCCCCGCAGCAGGGGGAAGGAGAAAGAGCTTAATCATTAATAACACTAACTTGCATTTCTAGAGCCTTGAAAATGAGAATTTTTGCCCTTTTTTTTCCCTGGGAGTAAATTGGGTCAGAGTGTTCCCAGAATTTACATTTCAATTAAAAAATACAATAATAACACATTGTGCTAATAGTGAAGGATTCCGAGTCGGGGAAGATGACACCGCCCGCTACTTTGTTAATGAAAAGCCCCCTTCATTCCGACGGGCCACACATCAGCAGTCACCAATCTCCTGTCTTGTTCCCGGTCTGGCTGTGGAATGGGCAGGGTGGGGTGTGGGGGAAGGTGGGGAGGCAGCACCTCTCTGCAGGGCTTCCAGGGGATCAGGCTGGGCTTCCGGCGGGCCCCCAGTCCACCTTTCAAAGGAGAACCTGACTTTATCAGCCAATGAGTCTTTCAAAGGAAGCCTGGAAAATGAAGGCCTCTTTTTTGTGTTTGTTTCCTTCTTCAGTTGCTTTTTGGTTTATTTATTTATTTATTTATTCATTCATTCATTCATTCATTTTATTTATTTATTTATTTATTTATTTATTGCTTTTCTGGGTAAATGCTGATGGCTTCAGGTAGCTGCCACAGATACACCTGCCTACAAGGTCTCTGGGGGTGGCTTTAACTCAAAACAGACCCTCATTTATTTGCCTTCCAAGCTGGAAGTTTCTGGAAACTTCAGCACAGGGCTGCCCAAGAGACTGCCTGGGATTATGGCTGTTTCCAGCACAGTCCATTTGTAGGTCAAAGAAAGGGGTGGGATGGCCCCCTGGGTTGTTTCAGAAGGCCCCTGCCTCACTGACCTTTCAGTGTAGTCTAAAACACCCCCAGACACAGCCTGAAATACCAGAGCTACAGGAGCAGCAGAGCTGACTGGACCATGAGGTTTGGGGGCAGGGGAGGGGGCTGGCTCTGGAGTGGGGTGGCCTCCACAGACACAGGTTGAAGGAAGATGTTTGCTCACAGACTGCTTCTGAAAATAACCAGGTTCTGTTTTGTTTTAACCACGAGACAGTTTGGATGTGGGGAAAGAACTCAGTACGCCTGTCTCTACGAGCAGAAAAACTTCAGGAGGAAGGATAGGAGGAAGGATGGGAGCAATAGACGGACAATGTTGGGAAGGCCTGGGAATTCCCAGTTATGGGGTGGGTTCAGTGGGGCCTGTTACTCCCCACAGGGCTGGGTCATAAAAATACTGTGGCAAGGCCTTGGCCTTCCCGAGAGGGGTGAGACAAAAAGCTGCAGTGGACTGAGAGACCCTCACATCCAATGAAATGAAAAGCCTGGAAACTGTAATACCCAAGCAAAGCCGCTGGAACGGACCAAACATGAAAAAATGACCCGGGCCACTTGTTCAGGAGGGACTGACCTGGAGCTGACTTCTCCACTCCTGTGTAGGCACAGCCGTGCCTGATGGTTCTGAGACTGAGGACCTCCCCACCCCTGACATTTCCCACACCATTTCTGAATCACTGAAGGCAGACAAAGACCAGTAAGGTTCTGGACCTCAACTTTAGAGGTCTAATAATGATCAGTGGGCAATTAACAGTCTCTGATAGTAATACCTGATTTGCTCATGTTATGCCCAAATGTAGGCTAAGGTACCTAGCTGGGATGGGGGATAATACACAAAGATGGCACTTGTTTATTGGCTAAGTAATCCTGTTTTCTTTGTTTTTAAGAACCCTCTGGGGCTGGAGCAATAATACAGTAGGTAGGACACTTGCTTTGCATGAAACTGACCTGGGCTTGAACCCTGGCACCCCCACATGTTCCTCCAAGTCTGCCAGGAATAATTCCTAAAAGCAGATTCAGGAGTAAGCCCTGAGCACCACTGGGTGTGGCCCCCAAACCTAAATAAATAAATAAGTCAAAGAACCAAACAGGGACCAGAGAGGTAGTACAGCAGGTAGGGTGTTTGTTTTGCACACAGCCAACCTGGTTGGATGAGCCTGCCAGGAGTGATCCCAGAGTTCAGAGTCAGGACTAAGCTCTAGCTAGGTGTGGCAAAGAGGAAAAATAATTAAAAGAACCCAAAACACCTTTCCCTACTCTCAGCCCAGATGCTGGGAGCTAAGACCCACCCACAGTCCCCATATCCTGGCTTTGCTGTTTCACAGTGATGTTCCAAGGCTCCGTTTCACTCCTGAGGGTGATCAGGGGGCCACCTGAACCCAACACTGGCTCCCAGATGCAAAGCAGATATTCTAGCATGTGTTCTAGCTCTTTGAGTTACCTCTACTATTTCCTTTGGTTTGTTTTAGGGACAATCCATCAGTGCTCAGGGCTTACTCCTGACTCTGTGAGCAGGGATTATTCCCAGTGGTGTTCAGGGGCCCATGAGTGATGCTGACATTCGAACCGGGTCAGCTTTGAGCAAGACTACATAGAGCTCCTTCCTGTTGTCCTCTCAGTGTTTCCATGACCTTCTTTGCCCTAAGTTTACTTTTCCAGGACAGTTCTGGTCAAGCTATTGATTACAAGGACTTCTCCAAAGACCCAGATCCCTTTCTCCAGAGTCTCCACCGCTGATACCAACTCTCTGAAGCAACTGTTGTCAATTCCTAAAGTTGTTTCTTCTGAGGTTTCTCCCTTTGGACTCTGATGGGACATGCTTCTGCATCTACTCCCGGAGTTTTCTCCCACAGCAGGTAGTCAGGATGAATACCAAGAGAGGAAACTCATGTGGTCTCCTACGCCATTTCTTACTCATGTGTACTTCATTTGGTTCCACCTTTTAGCCATTCCTGGCCATTCCCGGCTTTGCTGAGTCTTAAACCCCAGTGTCGTGATTTCCTTGTGGAGATGTCCAGCTTAGTGAGTGAGTGCCTGAGGATGTCACTCGCTGCTTCCCTTCAGCTTGCCTTTCTTTGAATGTCTGGGTAACTCTTTCCACACCCACTGCAGTTCCATACAAAGGCCCTCAATCCAATTTTACACCCGGCCACACCTGTCAGTTAATCTGTCAGCTCCATTTTCGCCTGGAAACACCCCTTCCTGGAGCTGCCCATCCTCTGGTCCATCTGATCCCGTCCTCTCACAGACTTTACTGCACAGAACAACCTTTGCTCATGTTTATGGCCCCCACTCCCCCCCACATCCTGGCGCTCATGTCTTTATCTTTCTTGAGATGGTGGATTCTGGAGAATAGGTGCACATTTTGAATATGCTATGGATACCTTCCCAAAAAGTACTTATTATTTTTCTCCATAGGATGGATAGTTTGGTTGTATATACAATAAAATTCATTGGAATCTCTTTCAAAAACTCTTCTTGATTTTTAATATATATTTAAAAACCATTAAATTCCCCCACTCTTTTTGTGTTTGTTCCTTAAAACGAAGGCTATGGAGACTCCATGAGGGTCTCCATTTTCCACATCCGGACTTCTCTCTCGTCAGACCTCCACCCAGCAGACCAGCCTATCAGCGCCTGGCTCGTGCGGCCGCAAGTGGCCGCGGTTCATCAATAAATGCTGGACTTAGAGATGCCTACAAGAATATGCTACCTGCACGGCAGAGCCTGGCAAGCTACCCGTGTTGTATTTGATATATATGCCAAATACCAGTAACAATTATAGACCTCATTCGGAATGGATTGAGGCTCTTTATGTTCCTGGAGCAAGCAGATGCCTTGGGCTCTACTAGCATGAGACAGGACATATGGAGATGTTACTGGGGCCCGCTCGAGCAAATCGATGATGAACGGAAACAGTGATACAGTGATGGAGGCTATGGTGCACTCATGAATGATCTCTAATGAAGGGTTCGCTGGGGACGCTCTCCTCAGTGGCAGCACTTACATGCACACTGGCTGGAAGCTGCACTGGACTGTGCTTGAGCACATTTTGGTAGTGGTTAGTGCTCATGGAAGGTCATTGTGCTGCTCATTCAAGTTTGCCAGGAACTGACCAGGAAGGCCTGGCAATGGTGCTCCACATAGTCTCATTGTTTTTTGTTTGTTTTTTTGTTGTTGTTGTTGTTTGGGAGCCATATTTGATGGTGCTCAGCAGAGCTGACTCCTGACTCTTCCTCAGGGACTATATGAGGTGTTTTGTATCCAAACCGGTTCTGCCATATGCAAAGCAATTAACCGTTTTACTACCTCTCTGACCCCTGGCATGTCTTTAGTCATCAGCATTAGCTCTTATCTGGCTCTGGGCTAGAGAATGCAGGTTTTGTTGTGGTGCCAGGGGTCAGGGCAGCAGAGCTACTGCGACTACTTGGTACAAGTGAGCTGCTCGGAATCCAACTCAGGACCTAATCTCACAACCAATGGTCCCCCTTCCAGAATTTTTTTTTTTTTTTTTGCTTTTTTGGGTCACACACCGGCAATGCTCAGGGGGTTACTCCTGGCTCTGCACTCAGGAATCACTCCTGGCAGTGCTCGAGGGACCATATGGGATACCGGGGATTGAACCAGGGCCGGCATGGGCCGGCCTTGTGCAAGGCAAACGCCCTACCCGCTGGGCTATCACTCCGCCCCCTTTCAGATTTTTAAAAGTACTATTCCACTGGATTCCTGTTACTAAGAAGTTCCTTGCCTCAATCATTCCCAATTCCTCATATATGTGTATGTGCCTATGAGTGTGTGTGTTTGTGTAGGTGTGTGTGCACATGTAAAGCCTTGAATTGTTTTGTTTTGTTTCTTTTCACTCTAGAAACTTTTATCCTCTCCACTCTTTTTTGCTCTGAGATTCCATGTTTCCTGATTTGGATGTTTATTCATTTATTTTATTAGACTCATTTCAATCAGAAAAGTCATGTCTTTAGCTTGTAGGAAGTTTTCTTGTATTACTTCTTTGATAATTTCTTTACTTCTGTAGTCTCTATTTTTTTTGGTTTGTTTTTGAGTGCCACAACAGGTGATGCTCAAGGGTTACTTCTAGCTCTGCACTCTGCCAGAATTATTCCTGGCAGGCTCAGGAGACCAAATCAATTGCTGGGGATTGAACCTGGGTCTGCTGCATGCAAGGTAAGCAATCTACTTGCTATACTATCACTCTGGTCCCATGAAGTCTTTAATTTTTTTTACAAAACAGTCTCAAATATGCCCATTAGACAAATGATAGACCTGAAAATGATTCACTCATTTTCATGCTTTATCTACTTTCCGCCATTTCTTTTTTTTAAACCTTTTTCTTATTCTCAGTGTTTTGTGTTATAACCTTGTCTCTGTCTCATGGGTGTCCCTTTTAATCTGTGCATGACAGAGTCTGTGTCGGTGGGAAGAGGGGGTCCTTATGTCACAGAATCAACCATCTCAGAAGGTGGGACCCAAGTGCCACTTCCCAAAGACGCTGTAACATCAAGCACAAGGTATCATCTTTGTTCATTGCATTTTCTGCTTATAGAATGGGGATGTACAAGTTCTTTTAATAATGGAAGGATTTCAATTTTGGCCTACCCAAACAATGAGCTCCAGTTCTCAGGAGGAGCAGAAGGAACGGTGCCTGCTGGGAAAGTTGCTGAAAGAGGTAGTCTTGGGTTGGATAGATTCGAATCACATTTTCTGTGAGTTCTTCTGAGTCAGTGCATGATTTCCTGACTTTACAAAAGACTTTCCAGGGATCTGCTACCCAGAGCAACTTCTCTCTTTGCTTCCTTTTCCTTCAAGCCAGCTGTCATTTACTCTTGACCCATCTCCTCACTAGTCTCTCAAGTTTGGTTGCTGTCCTTTGCTCTCGGTCCCATGGATTTAATGCTTTAAAAAATTCATTGCCATTTTATTAGAGTTTTTTGGTAACAAACAGAGTAAAACATTTGTCTTCAATCCACCATGAACTCTCATTGCTTATTTTTATAGCCATAGCCTGTTTATGGTGTACACAGTGTTGGCCTTAAAATGTGGACAGTGATATAGTTTTCCTTCATGAGAAATATGTTCTTAATAAAGAGAAATATGAGTCAGTTCAAAAACAAGTATTCAATAAATGAAAGGTGGGGTGTGGAGATTAAGTATGTGACAAAGGGGCTGGAGCGATAGCACAGCAGGGAGGGTGTTTGCCTTGCATGTGGCCAACCTGGGTTCCATGCCCGGCATCCCATGTGGTCCCCTGAGCTCTGCCAGGATAATTCATGAGCAAAGAGTAAGGAGTAACTCCAGAGCGCCGATGGGTGTGACCCAAAAAAAGAAAAAAAAAAAGTGAAAAAATAACAACCCAAAAATCCAAAAAATTGAACACTTGCTGAATGGGAACATTCTGTTCCCTTGCATGCCAAATGAAACAGCCCTTCGTGTGAGACCTTTTTCTCAGACATCTTAGGGATGGGCACAGATGTAGAGGCCTAAGTGCTCACTGGCTTTGTCCTCAGACTCTGGCCCTCATATCAGGGACCAAGCAGAGCTGCAAAAAGTTACCCCACAGTTTGATTCAGGGTGGGTCTGGGACCCGGTGTACAACTGAAGTGAGGAGAAGCAGCCGCCTGCCCCTCCTGATAGGGTTATCTTGGTGTCTGCCCCAAAGACCAGCATAGTGCCTGCTGTACCCCTGGGCCCCCATTCTCCAGGGTTCTGCTGACAGTCTGCCCCAGGCACATTCACGGACTCAGAGTGGACGCTGGTGCCAGGGTACTTCTGGGTTGCTCTAGTACCTTCTGTGATACTTCCAGGCAGCAGAGAGAATGGAAAATGTTTCCATGAAGATCCAAGGGGGCTGGAGCCATAGTACAGTGGGCAGAGTGCTTCCCCAATTGCACAACTGACCCAGGTTCAATCCCCGGCATCTCATATGATCCCCTGAGCACTCCCAGGATGAATTCCTGAACACAGAGCCAGGAGAACCCAAGCACTGCCAGATGTGGCCAAAAAATAATAATAATAATAAAGGAAAGAAAGAAATTGGTTTCTGTGCAGGCCCATGGCATAAGGGAGGCCCAGGACGTCCACTCTGCCTGCCCTCAGCCTCCTGGCTTGGGCTGGTTCCCCTAGCACGGGTCAACTGCATGAGACACAGCCACGCCCTCCCTCTGTTATGTCCCTTCACTCTTCAGAAACCTCAAAATGGGGAATTCGCAGCCTCCTACCTTGTGGGAAGTAGATACCCGGGACATGGGCGGGAGATGTGAGCGTGCTGTTTGGGCACGTGTTGGTGTGATTAAGGGGCATTGATTAGTCTGTGTCAGTGAAGGGAAATCATTCCTGCAGCAGCCTGATGCTGCCGCTGGTGGCCTGGGGGGTTATTTGTTTATTTAAGTGAACAAAGTGAAGGGCAGTGGCGATGTCTGAAAACTGCCTGGGTTTGTTCTCTTTTTGCTTACCTGTCCCTCCCGGGTACCATTACTCTCAGCACCTATTGTGAGGGTGATTTCACCCATCTATCTCTGTTGGGTTCAATCAATCAGCGTGCAGGCTAGGTAATGCAGGGAGGGCTGGCAGGAGAAGGCTTTTCTCCATCTTTAGGCTCAAGCTGAAGGAGCCCAAGAGGAAACCCAATGCTTTGGGGGACCTGGGTTCATCTGGAAGGCAGGTGATTATCAAAGTTGAGAAGTTTCTAATTGAAAGCGAACTTGGAGGCTGAGGGTATGTGTGTGTGTGTGGGGGAGGGTGTGGGATTGGTGCTCAACAGATAGATGTTGAGCTTATTGTCCCCTGCTCTTCATTGTGGAAGAGGGTAAAGGGGTGCTAGATAAAAGTTACTGTAAATAGAGTGAAAAAGTGAAAACCGATCACACCTGCAGATCGGTTCAACAAGGAGACTGAGGGGCAGACAGTAGTGTCCACCTGGTGTGGGTTAGACAGATGCATGCCTCTGCCTGGCCAGTTGGGCTTTCCGGAGACAACTGGTGGGAATTCTCGGCTGCCTGTGAGCGGTGAGGCAGAAGCTGGCCATTAAGGGTGAGGTGACTCCTCCTGGCTTGCTCTTTGCCTCCATCTCTTCAGACTTGTGCCTTGGAGGTGCCCAGATAGAAAGTCTGTGACCTGAAGGTACACACGGAAGAGACCTCAGTGATGTGGCCACGGTGCCTGCCCTGGCTTAGCCCATGCTCTAGATAGGCCAGTGAAGAAGCTGCAAGATGGCTCTAGCGCTGGCCACAATCTGACTGCATTTCAAGCCCACCTGACTCCCATCCCCAAACTGCCCTCATGAATCCAGTCAAGACCCAGAAGTGTGGGGAGATGATAATAAACCTTTTCCCTGACTTTCTATGCCACTATGGGGCCACTTTTCTTTTGTTTTCTCTTCTCCCTTTTCCTCTCCTCTCTTCCCTTTCTCTTTCTTCACCAATCCCTTCCCTTTTACTTCCCTCCTTTCCCTCTCCTTCTCTCTTCTCCCCTCCCCTCTTTTCTCTCCCCTTCATTCCCTCTCCTCTTTTATCTCCCCATCCCTCCTGTCCCCTTCTCTTTCCTCTCCTGTCCTCCCCTCCGCTCCCCTCTCCTCTTCTCTGCTCTACACGGTCATCCCAGTGGAGTTAGGGCAACCAAGGGTGAGAGATGCTCTGCCTGGCAGTGTGGACTTCACAATTCTGGATTTCACCCAGTGATGTGAGGCCAGGACACACAGGTCTCCACAGGGCAGTGCTGGTAGGGACCAGAGCCATGCAGTTCCAGGGATCAAAGTGAGGAACTCCTGTGTGCTAGACCTGTGCTGTGCCATATGAACTGTCTCCCCAGCCTGTGTTTCACACAGCAACAGAACCATAACATGAAGGGCCTCTATCAAGGAAGGAAGAGAAGACATCCTCACCTCTTGAGGAGGAGGATCTTGTATCTACCCATTCCCCTGGTCTCATCCCCTGGTTTAAGAGGCCTGTCCTGTGGTGACCAGTACCCCAGGAGCCTTGATTTGGTAGAATGAATTTCTTCTGTATATCAATTGCTCCCCAAAGAGAAAGATTCTCCCTAGGCTTGGCTCTGGAGTTTAGTTGTCTTGTCAGCTGATGTCAACCAAGCACAGGAGAGCTGGTCAGAAACTCGGGGAGCATGAAGCTGCAGGCTTCTTTCAAACATCTCTTTGATACTATCTGGAGACAGACCTGTGGATTTGCCCTGGAATGGGAAGAGCCCTCCCTTCCAGGGTGGTTACCCTAGAGTGGGAAATGGGTCATAGAGACTCCCTCTAAGAGCCAACGGGGTGCAGTTTTGCTGAATAAAAGCACAAACAAGGTGCTGTGTCAACCCGGGGGTGAAAGACCAAAATATGGGGCATGGGAATCGGGGTGGGGAAAAGGGTTTGGTGATCAAAGAGAATGCTGGAGTTATGTTGGGAGAAATTAGAGGAAAAATATGGAAATGGCTTCAAAGTGACAGGTGGGCTTGATGGGAAAGAGCAATGAACTGAAATGAAGCAGACCTGTCTTCAAGACCTCAACATTCCCACACTCCAGTCTGCTGCAGGAGGCTCAGAGTCAATGGGGGGATTTGGGTAGGGCACCACGGGGAGAAAAGGACCCCTCTGGCCATGACAGTGTAGAAGTGCACTGCCTCCTCAGAACTGTAAAGAAAGGAAACAGGCAAGCCAGCGGCCATTTGCATCAGATCAGGTTAACACACACAAGAGTTGAACAATACTAAGTAATGGTGACAATGTGGGCTCGTGCTACACAGTAAGTTGTATAGCCAGCCTCAAGACACCAAACTTTTGCCTCTGTAAGTTGCCCCTGGAAAGTGACCTGATGCACTCAGATATGAAGAGTGTTGACCTGGACACCATGGGCTACCCTGGAGAGAGCATTGGGGATGGCCTGGCAGCACAGTTTCTGAGCCTGGGTGAGCTAGAGGTGGTGAGTTGTTTGTCCAAATGGCAGCCCAAGGAATAGGAACAGAAGCAGAATCAGTCCTTATTACCAGAAGCAGGATCAGTC
>JAJIBD010002847.1:0-14011 GCA_021461705.1 Cryptotis parvus
GATGATAGTAAGAACATAAAGAAATAGCATAGATCATATGATCCAGGGTTTTAGGTAGATAAATAGCCCACAGAATGCCGATATTCTGACATGGCAGAAGCGAAAGGACAAAAGCAGAGAAGACTATCCTAGGCAGTTGTCAGGTGACCTCAGTGTCAGAAGAAGGTTGAGTTTAGTCCCTTAATTCTATAGCCATTGGAAACCTGACTGTTTAGGAGAGTAAAGATCTGATTTCATAAGTATATCAATTTAACATATATTTAAAATGCCTTTGAGATTACCAAAAACAATGAGTACTATCACAATTTGTATATGATGTAAGAAAATACCCAAGAGAAAACCTGTCCTTCCCTTTTTGAGTTTTATCAGTAGATGCTCAAAATGAGAGCCTTCTACTGAGAGTATACCACCTACATGGCAGAGCCTGGCAAGCTACCCATGTTGTATTTGATATACCAAAAACCTGACACAATTATGGTCCTCATTCCCATGACCTGAAGGAATGGGAGGCTCTCCTGGTCCTGGAGCAAGCAGATGCCTAGAGGTACACTCACTCGCAAAGGGACTTATGGAATGTTCCTGGTGCCTGCTCGAACAAATCGATGAACAGCAGAGGAAGACAAATGATACAAGTGATATGAAGAAAAATGTTTCCCAGGCAAATTACCAATAAAGTTAATCAAGTCCAATGCGTGATTTAAGAGCTAGACTCTAAATTTGGAGGCTGTAGACAGTATACTGACGCAAACAATGATGAGGGGAAATTCTCCATTCTTGTGGTAGCCAGTCAACTACACTCCTTACCGTAGAGGCTGTACTCATTTATCCTGAGTCAACATCATGTAATAGCTATAGAGGCACTGATTGTGGGTGTAAGAACTGATAGCCTGGAGTCCCAAGGGACAGGCAAGACTGTCCTATCAGGTATAACATAGAGCCCAAGCATTGTTTCTGAAACGGAACCACATTTCAAAAGTACTCATGGGATATTTATTTTCTTGTCATTACTCATTTTTTCTATAAGATAAACATTTTAGCTGCTTTCCCAATGCCATAGAAATGTTATTTCAAAATAAAACACAGGTAAGGATCATATTGCATTACAAAACTGTAATTAAAATTACATGGAATTAGCTAAAAATTAAGCATAAATACAATAGGGTCAACAAATCCCCCAGTGAACTATGTATATTAATTTGATAATAAAATACGGTTTTACAAAATATATCTATCAGATAATTACATTATTAATATGACTGATTGCATTTTATATCTACTTGAAAATTTAAGCTGTAATTATGTTTAACTTTGGGAGATAAAATCATAAACCCTAACTTGTTTATTTGGACAGGATTATCTATTCAATAATATTTTAAGTGTAAAAATACAAACAGAGTAAATGAAAAGCAGTCAGATTTAAGACAGAGAGCAATAAGTCAATGAAAGCAAATACTATATTAATATTTTAAAACTAATGGAAGAAGGTATCTAGATCTTCAGGAAATGACCCGTACAATCTTAGTAGTTGAAGTTCTGCATTAAAAGGAACATATTTGTTCTCTTTATAAACACACACACATACAGACACTTAAATACATGCTTAAAAGTATACATATACTTTTTAATGTCATGTTGGCCATAATGCTTAAAATCCACAGCAATCTCTTACTCAGATTCTTCCCAGACTTTTAGTTTAAAGAAATTTAGGGTAAACACACAGAATCATTCCTATAAGCCATTTTCTGTAATCAGATTACATATAGTAAAAACTTAAGCCATTAGTGAGACATACATCTCTATTAAAAAATTGTAGTAGGTGGGGCGGACAATAGCCCAGCGGGTAGGGGCGTTTGCCTTACGAGGCCGGCCTGTGCCGACCTAGGTTCGATCCGGGCATACCATATGTCCCTAGCACTGCGTCAGGTAATTCCTGAGTGCAGAACCAGCAGTAGCCCTGAGCATTTGCGGGTATGACCCAAAGAAAAAAAAAAAATTATAGTAGGTGAGGCGGGTAGCACAGCAGTAGGGCATTTGCCTTGCACGCAGCCGACCTATTTGATCCCCAGCATCCCATATGGTCCCCAAGCACTGCCAGGTAATTTCTGAGCGAAGAACCAGTAGTAACGCATGAGCTTACGTAGGTGTGATCAAGAAAAAAAATAAAGAAGCCAAAAAATTGTGATAGGAAATAATTATAAGATGCCCAAACAGAAGGAAAATAAATTAACAATGCATCATTAGAAACCATTTCTGAAACTCTTGTTATGTAAGAGTTTCAGACTTTATTAAATATAATATTTACACATAAACTAAATCAAATATATATTGCATGTTTTATATTTCTCTCAATTGAACATTTTAGTACAGTGCATTCTAAAACATGTTGAAGAGCTAAGTATGTGCATTTTATATTATCTTATTTAAAATTAAATGCACTTTAAAAGGATTGAAAATTAAATGCACTTTAAAGGATCGGAAGAAATTTTAAAGAGGAAAAAAGGACTGAGACCATAATAGAGATTGTCCATAAAAACAATGAACTGACATTCAAAGTTCAATTTTATTTTGACAACATTATCTTCACATTAAAAGTCAACCTAATTTTCTTGGTTGAGAAGACAGCCAAAAGGCAACTAAACCACAAACTTCTTAATGTGATTGTCTTAATCATTGTTTTTAATTTAAATTAAACTGAATGGCTAGAATGGAAATTTGAAATGGAATTTATCTGACCGTGGGCACCACCATTTAATCTTATAAGAGAAGAATGAGACTTAGTTTCTCTTAATGTAGCTACCAAATAAAGACTTATACTTCCTATTAGCAGCATTGCATAGAAAGCGTTCAAATTTTGACTTAAAATGTGTCCTAACTCTATCATTCATTAGGGCTTAATGTGCCAGGTTCATTAAGAACATGTAGCTACAAGATTTTTTTTGGCTTTTATTTTAACTGCAGTAACTATGCCACACAATCTAGTATCTATATTTTATTATAATATATAGTTATTAGTTGGGCTTTTAAGGCCACCAAAGTATATAGGTTTCCCATTTGCCATGATTTGTAATGCAAATATTTTTGCTAAAGATCCATAAAGGTAGCATATTTTTTATTCTCATTAAGTTAAAAACAGAAGCACGAAACTATCAATCAAGAATATGGTTTTTATTCTTTAATTTTATCTTTATAATAGACATTAGTGTTCCCTCTCTGATTTAAATTATAGGGTGCTTCCCACATGTGACAATAGGCTTCTTTTAATGTGGTTATCAGTTACAGAGGTAACTTTAGGATCTTCTTTAACACTGAGAGTTTCTTGATTGTTGACACACTTATACATTGATCACTACACTATCAGTACAACTGCTGAAGAAGAGGTCTTAAAAAAGGAAATGAAATAAAACCTCTTTTAAATTCAGGTAAAACCAGCTCTCCCAATTTTATGTGACTCAAACGGGCAAGATTATAAATGTAACATAATTATAGCAAAGTGGGATAATTATACAAAAGACTATTCTCCTGTTGCATTGATTCCCATCAAATTTGTCACTAGATGTTTACCTTTAATTAAGGGTGATTGTTGTCAGTCACTTTATTTCCCAGTCTTAACTAGTGACCACATGATCATTTTCAATTCAGTTGATGTTCTTCATTGTCTAAAGAACCTCTGTGGGAAAAATAAACCTGCATCACTAATTTCTCTACACACAACATTAATATCAAAATGATTAGGTAGAAACTGGATTTACTGAATGGTAGAAAATTTTCAAGCTGTATTTAAGGTTAAGAATATTCCAGGCCTAATGGTAATGCCAGCGGAAATGAGCATTGACATAGGTAAAGGGATCTACATGATAACCCCTAAATGTATGTACTGCAAGCCACAATATTTAAAGAAAGAAGAGAAGACAAAGAAAAAAAAAGAGAAGATGAAGTAGGAGAAGAAGAAGAGGAGGAAGAAGAAGAGAAAGAAGGAAGAAGAAGAAGAAGAAGAAGAAGAAGAAGAAGAAGAAGAAGAAGAGAAGGAGGAGAAGGAGGAGGAGGAGGAGGAGGAGGAGAGGCTAGTGCAGCAAAGGCAAATGCCTTACACCGTAGTATCACCGGTAGCTCATTTATTCTTAAACTCAAAATAATAATGAATTTTAACTAAATACCATGTAGCCATTTGTTAAATATAGGACATATATAGGAAATATAAATATAGGTTAAATATAGGAAAAGTATTGAAAATATTAATATGCAAAATACTAACTGTAGGATATGGTGAAAGGTGATTACTTTAATTGGTGTTAATCGAAACAACTACTTTAAAAGTCTCTAAGGAACTGCCAAAGCTGAAAAAAGTTTTTTATCTGACTCCTAGAGTGATAGTACTTTTGATAGAGCATTTGCTCTTCATGAAGCCCTATAGTGTTTAATCCCCAGTGCTCCAAATGATCTCCCAAGCACTGACAGGAGCAATTTCTGAGTGCAGATATGAGGAAACCCTGAGAATTGCCAAGTGTACTAAAGACCAAAACTAAAACAAAAGTTTAACTGTCTTGTTTTTAGTTGGTAAAAACACAAATCGGATTTAAGACACATGTAAGTGTTCTTTCTACCATAAATATTGTGTTGATATATTAGAAGGGCATTAGTATGCAATATATTAATGCTAAATTCTGTGTTGTCCAAATATTTTGTCAACAAATGGTATTTGAATATAATATTTTCTTTGAAAGTAAACAGTTTTGGGAACTTTAGGCAAGGCAATAAAGGAATGCCTATATTTGGATAAGGCTCCAAATCAAGGATCTCTCTAATTCTGGCATTACATTCTACATATTGTTTATAATCTTTCTCAGCTAATTATTTAGTTTAGTTTTCAAACCACTTTTAACTGGAGTGCACACAGGTTTTTTAAATATATTGACCTGAAGAAAAATTAGATTCTTAAAGCTAGAATTGACTAATTCCATGTCTGACAAATAAGTAGGAAGGGAACTACATTTGTTGGAATGGGAGGTAGTGCAGGAGACATTTGATTTCATGCTGCAACTTTGGCTGAGCCTGTCTGGGTCTCTGCTGCTGCATGTGGTCTCTTGAATCTTCCAAAGAGATCCTGAACACAGAGAAGAGAGTCCTCAACACAGAGATGGAGTAAACCCTGAGCACAGCTCAATGTAGCGGAAAAACAGAACAAAACAAATAAATTATACATGTTTTGGAAAACTGGATTGATTAAGAACTCCAAGTGAGTGAAGAAAGTCAGGACTACAGAAGCAGGTATGAAGTAGGATAAGGCTGGTAGAGCACTTTGCGGAGGAGCAAAGGGTAGAGTCCTTGGTTAGGACAGGGTGCCTTGTCGGAAGAACAGTCATTCTGCGATTAAGTGATGGTTAAGCTATAGAACTGGGCTACCTGATAAAAGATGACTTTTGAT
This sequence comes from Cryptotis parvus, assembly GCA_021461705.1. NCBI lineage: Eukaryota > Metazoa > Chordata > Mammalia > Eulipotyphla > Soricidae > Cryptotis > Cryptotis parvus. The sequence continues at coordinate 5,423 of JAJIBD010002847.1, forward strand.
TAAGTAAATAAGTAAATAAATGAATGAATGGATGGATGGATGAAAGAATGAAGGAATGAAAAATGAATGAATGAATGAACTAATAAATGAATGAATGAATAATTAAATAAATAAAAGGGGGAAAATGTTCTAATTCAAGGACCTGGAGAAATGGTATAGCATGCTTCAATCCCTGGCAACCCATATGGCCATATGATTCCTGAGAGATCCCTAATTACAGAGTCAATATTAAACCTGGAATACGGTTAGATGTGGTCCTCCACCAGTCATAAAAATCCTAATTCTTGGGAAATATAGCAAGTTTTTATTCTAGGTAGTTTATATATATATATATATATATATATATATATATATATATAATCACATGTAATTACATATTGCAATACAATATGAATTGTATATAACTATAATTATATATACTTATTATTGTTATATATAATATATCAATGTTCCTTATATAATTTTAATATATATTTGTATGTAATGAATATGCATATAATAGTTATTGATATATAATATATATCAATATTTCTTTCTCAGGGATTTACTCTACCTATACTACCAAGCTCATTAACACAGTTTCACTCTCTGTTAAAAATGGTTTAGCGGTGTCTAAAAATCTTGAGTTAATATTTAATACTGCCTTCCTTACTTGGTATTGTACTGCTCGTCCCAATTAAAATAGACAGCCTATACCTAGCCAGTGTGATGGGCAAGAAATCTATGGAATCTGACTAAGTACACTGTCCCAGATAAAACCACTCCACTCTTAGTGCAATGACAATTTTTCCATGTCTGATTCTACTTAAAAGCATAGCCCCATATATTATGTAATGACAACTCCATAATTATTGGAATCTGGACAGCATGACCTGTCTTCTTAATGTTTTAACACCCTCTGTGTGTAATAAAGTCCAAACCCAATACTTGTACTAATAATAAATTTAGCGAAGTGTACATTTACATTTGGAAAGTAAGATATTAAGCACTGCACTTAGCTTAAGCTTAAGGAACAGAGAATTGAAGACAATTTGCATCATAAAAATATAATCAAAGCTGTGATATATAAAGACCAATTTTAAGTTATAGGTTAATAGAAGAGTTTGTGTGAGTAATTTTGTGCCTAATTTTCAGGATTACTTTTCAGTACACCTAGTGTTTAAAATATTTATAGCACCGATAACACTAGGAAACAGCATTTTTGCATTATTCAGTAAATCACGTTATTTTGTATGTACCATATATTGAAATATGCATGTTTATGAACGAAATCTTTATACTTACTTGGACATGTGCTTGTTATAGTTGCATATTCTATATGAAACTGCAGAGTGTTATATATATATATTATATTTCAAAATTGGATAATGACAAATGACGAATGTCTAAAAAATATACACACATATGTGCAGTGTGTGTGTGTGTGTGTGTGTGTGTGTGACACCAGTGGTGCTCAGGTCTTGCTCCTTGCTCTGTGCTCAGGGACCATTCCTGACAGCGATAAGGAGCTGCAGTACAAGGATCAAATCATTATTGACCTTCGTTAAGCTCCTACATCCCTGTATGTTCTCTCCAGCCCTGAAAAACAAGATGGCCTCTAGCTGAAGGGGCTAATTGCACACCTCGCCTGAAAGAGTAAGACTCTGTTTCAATCCACAATGGTCCTCTGAGCACCACCAGGAGAAAATTACAATCGCAGGCCTGAAAATAGACCCTGAGCACTCCCAGATATTAACCTGACACACCTTTGCCATAATAAAATAAATTTTATAATAGTCTAAAGTACTCTTTGCATTCACACTGCATTTAAAAAACATTTATTCTGAATTTCAAAGAAACACACTCTTCTATATTGAAACTCTCCTTGATATTTTGCGAAGCTGAAGAACAGTTTCTTCCAGGGTGGTTGCTTATAAATATTGCCATGTCATCATACAGTCATACATCATACATACATGCTTTCTTTCTTCATTCAACATGAACTTCTTGTGGCAAATGAGAACCTGGAAATAATGGAATGCCTCCTGGTTGGCCTCAGTGCACTGATTATAGAATTGACATTTTATGGAAAATGAAGCACATTCTTGTTATGAAACATATACAATTAAATAAAAATGGAGCAGCTGGCTATTGCCTTTTTTTTTTATGAAAATCACAGCAAACATTGATTAACTTGATGGACTCAGACTGTCAATGGATTTATTTTTTACTGTGGAAGATTTACAGCAGCAACTCAATTACTCCCACACAGAGGAACTTGAGAGTGCAGAAATATTCTCCTCTGCTCACCTCAATTACAACAAAGCTGCAGAACCAAATTACTTCATTTAAAAAAGTGAATATTACAAACTTTTTTGTGCAGTTGTGAAAACCTGCTAATTGCTGTCTATTAGATTTTTAAACAGTTCATCATCTATAAATTTTAAGATGCAATAACATCCAACTCATCACAGTTAAAATAGTATTAAAATAGCAATGTCTTAAGATGCATGGACTAGGCTATACCTAATATACACTTAATGCATTTGCATCTTTGAGTGATCACACATATAATAGAATTACTCAATTATTGAAATAGTTCTGACTTGAAATAGTCTATATTGTAACCATAAGACTTTGGTTCTGCTTCCACTCAAGGGCCAATCAGATCAGAGCCCACGGTTTTGAGTCAGAAGAAAGAGCTTCACTGGCAACGCACCCACTAACTACTAGGACTCTCCTTCCTAATATTGCTTTTAATATGCGTATAGCCATGTAGCTTGTGTCTTCTTTCACCATTCCCTCTTTGACTCAGTGGTAGACAATAGCATTTGTTTCATCACTAAATATTAGAGTTTTCCCTAAGATCTTATCGCTAATTTCTACCTTCAGAGCATATGATCAAAAAATATATTTGAACCTGCATTTATCTTTATTTCTTTATGAACACATCATTTGTGTTCTAGAAAATGTGGTGTACCCAGAAGAATATTCCATGTGTACTGGAGAAGAATGTTCATTTACGTGTATCAACTTTTATGGGTAGACAAATCTGTAAATGCTTGTCAATCGCCTATTTCTGCCTTCTGGTTGGTACCTCAGTGCACTGACTATAGAGCGAAAAGGCTATTAAAGTTTCCTTCTTTGTTGTCTAGTATCTCTGTATCTTCCCATGTCTATTAGGAGCTGGTTTAAGAATTTTGCTGTCCTGAACTGGAGTGAGAGTACAGTGAATATGGCACTTGTATTGCATGTGGATGACCCAGATTGATCCCTAGCATCCTATGTGGTCCTTCGAGTACTGGCAAGAGTATTACCTGAGCGCATAACCAGGACTAACTCCTGAGCATAGTCTCATGTGACACAATAAGCAAATAAAAAACAACTTTGCTGTCCTTTTGATTGATAAATTACACGTTGAGAAGAAAATGTCCTTTTGATACAGTGATCAAATATCTTACATCAACTCATGTTTCTTTTTTAACTTCATTTTTTTTTTTTTTTTTTTGCTTTTTTTGGGTCACGCCCGGCAATGCTCATGGGTTTCTCCTGGACACAATTATCACCATCATTTTTTTTTTAACATTTTCTTGTATGGTTGCTTTTCTGACCCTTTCCCTGGAATCTGTGCTTATCCTGAGAGGTCAAGTTATGCATTGTAAGCAGAATAAGTTTGGATTTATTTCCTGATCTGTCCAGGGACTCCGCTTTCGATTTGGGACTTCAGTCCATTGAAATACACAAGGAAGGAAGGAAATAAATACAGCTAATAAGCATAAAGCTAAGAAAAAATTAATACTAGGAAGGAAAGAGACATAGCTAATAAAAGCAATACTTAAAAAAAGGAATAAATGAAGTATGCAAATCTAATGCTATAAAGGAAAGAATTTCTAGGAAGGAAAGAAGACTAAAGATGAAGGAAATGAAGACTTCTTCAGATTGAGTTTTATGAGGTAGTGTCCTTAAAAAGAAATTTTCAATCTTATCTCACACACTTTAATGGGTCCAGAGAGGCAATGATTCAAGTCTCATAAGGCCATCTATCTTTAGAAACTATTTTCTTCAATTTGGACTCAAAAGCTAGCCAACTCTGGTCTGTGCTCCTCTCTCTCAGGTAATAACCAATAACAGTCACTGTACACTATTATTTCTAGGTTTAGAAGTCACTTCACCATGACCAGAGGTATTGGAGACCTCAGTTTTAGAATGTTTTCAATATTTTAAAATTAATTTCTAACTTTTCAAAATTTTGGTATATTTTCTCATTCTTATGTCTCTTATTTCTATATCATATGTTATCCATTATCTCATATCATTGTACCACACATTAAATTTTTGTTATGGGAAAGCCTGGCAGTATGCTGGTATTCAGTAAAGAGATATACAAAAATTAAAATAAGTAAATAACGTGAATGGGGACAAACAACAGTAGGAGTGGACAGGGGATTCACTTGCATCATAACTCGGGATCAGTCTCAGTACTTTATCTACTGAGTGTAAGGTTAGGGAAGAAGCCCGAACACCTCCAGATAAATAACTAATAATAATTAATTACTAAATTAAAGTAAAGCAAGCAAACACATTTTGAATTGCGTCCTTTGACTGCTACTTTGTTGCAAATACGTATGTCTTTATGTTCTTTAATTTAAGACCATTAACTTTCGGTTGAAAAGCAGACTTGAGGACTGACATGTCTCAGTGGAAAGCACATGCCCTATTGCTTTTCTTTTCTGCAATTTAACACAACTTTTTGTTCTGCCTCTTCCTGGAGAGGATCCTGCTTTCTCCTATGCCTCAGTTTCTACATCTGTATGGCACCTCTATGCTTTTGGGTTACCACAAAACCAGTGTTTGGGCAAAAGCTTCAAATCTCACTATGACATCATTTATTTCTAAAAACCTGATTGTCAGGGTTTCTCCCTATCTCTCTGTTTGCAGCAAAACCTTACCACCTCATAAAAAATCTAGAATGTTGCAGCCAGCTTAGTATTTAAAGCAAAAGCATTGTGTTCAGATATGTTCACTTGTTACCTCACTGGACACGCTGAAATGGAGACCAGAACAATGTGTAACCTGATAATTATAGAGGCCTACATGGCCCTTAGCTGGAAAACTTCTACCCTCCCAATGAACCCCTCTGACTTCACCTAACGTTTTTGGGAAATGCTGAATGGAAGCTTTATTCACACTTGATGTTGTTTTGCGTTATATATTATGTGCTGTAATTTTCAGGTTTGTGTGAAACAATATGGGAAAGTTTTTTCTTTTCCTGCTTGTCTCAATTTATGTGTTGTTGGATAAGGCTCTTGCCTTTTCTGTTTTTGAAAAGAAATGCCATAAGCTACAAAAAGCTATAGGTCTCATAGTATCAAAGCAGTATTTCTAGACTACGAGAGATGCAATATTTAACTAAAACTATTTGTACTCACATTCTTTCTTTTATTCTGACTTTATTGATTTAATAAATTAGTTATTATTTATTTAATAAATATCATTATATTATTTATTTTTTGAATAATATAATGACTGTCCGCACTTTCAATGCACGTACACTGGCATCGGAAGCATATATTGAGGATCTGATGCTGCAAGCAAAAGATCAAGTATACATCATTGGTCTGACTGAGACGAGGAGGCGTCAGTTGCATCATGCTGTATTTGACACTGGAGAAGAATTGTTCCTTGGAACATGCGACGAAAGAGACATCGGTGGCGTTGGTGCCCTTGTCAACACAAACATGGCAGTAAACATTGATTCATTTGAATGCCTAACAAACCGAATAGGGCGATTACACTTGAAGAGATGTGGCCCACTGCCAGCAATTTCTATCTTCATTGCCCTACGCACCAACATCCACATACAAAGAAGATGAAATTGAGAAATTCTACATGGAATTGGAGGAGTTCTATAAAAAGATCACACCTTCTACAAGATCATAGTCGGTGATTTTAATGCCAAGATAGGACCAAGAAGATCAGCTGAAGAACTCCACATCTGGACCCATGGCCTAGAATGGAAGGAACAGGGGTGAGAGACTGAGTTCATCATGTCCACCAAGGCCATTCATGGGAACTCACAGTTCCAGAAAGCTGAAGCGAAAAAATTCGTCATGGGAATCTCCTGGCGGACAGTTCCACAATTAAATTGACCACATCATCTTCAATCGACGGTTTTGTCTGACTGATGTAGCTGTTGTCCCCAAATTCCAAACAGGATCGGACCACCGTCTCCTTCGTGCAAAATTCTACTTCCTGCAACGGAGAGAAAAGGCTGCAAAGTTTAAGAAGAGAACTCCCAGAACGACCACCAACTGGAAACCCTGTGGCACCATTGCAGCAACATGGGAAGATACCATCATTGGCGACATCGATGAAGAATACAACCGACTGGTTCAGCACCTCCATGATTGTGCGAAGAATGCTGAGAGAGAGAAAGACACAAAAGGACGCCTGTCTTCAGAAACTCTCGAGCTCATTCGCCAACGTGGCAAGGCGTGAGCCTCAGGAGACCAAATGCTAATGTCCAAGCTTGCTAAACGGTGCAGAGAAGCGATAAAAGAAGACCTCAAAGACAGAAGAGCAGAAATACTGGAAGATGCAGCAGAAGCCGGGAAAAGCATTCGCACTGCCCGCCTGTCCTTTGCCAACTATAAGACCAAGATGACTGCCCTCCGACGCCCTGATGGATCCTATCACATCTTCCAGAAAGGCAATGGAGAAAATTATCCAGGACTTCTACTCAAATCTCTTTGATAGCCACATCCACCTGATCACATACCAAATTCCACAGGATGGATATGTCATTCCCAAAGTTCTCCCTATTGAAATCCGACATGCCATCTCATCGGTAAAGAAGGGAACAGCACCAGGCCCAGACAAAGTCAGACCCGAACACCTGAAGAATCTGCCATTGGTACTCATCAATACTCTAGCTCAGCTCTTCACACGCTACCTGTCCGAATGCAAGGTGCCCTCCCAATGGAAAACCAGCAGGACAGTTCTACTGTTCAAGAAGGGAGACATTCACGACATCGGCAACTATCGCCCATCTGCCTGTTGTCTGTCATCTACAAGCTGTTTACACAAGTCATCCTGAACAGGATTAGCAGAACACTAGATGAAGGACAACCATGTGAGCAAGCAGGCTTCCGGAAAGTATTCAGCACGATCGACCATATCCACACAGTAACCAAGCTCATTGAGGTTTGTAGGGAGTACAAGATGCCACTCTGTCTCAAGTTCATTGATTTACAGAAAGCCTTTGATTCTGTGGAGACTGAAGCAGTCATCGAAGCCCTAGCCAAACAGGGTGTTCAAACCCAATACATCAAGATCCTTCGTGAGCTGTATTATGGATTCACCACCAGGATCTCACCATTCTACAAAGAAGTGATCATTGATGTGAAAAGAGAGGTTTGACAGGGTGATACCATTTCACCAAAACTCTTCAGTGCCACCCTCGAGAACATCATGCAGCAATTAGAATGGGATGGAATGGGAGTGAAGATAGATGGTCGGCAACTACACCACCTCCGCTTCACTGATGACAGTGTTCTAGTAACACCAAACATTAGCCAAGTGGCACAAATGCTGGCTGACTTTGACCGAGAATGTGGAAAGATAGGTCTACAGCTGAATCTAAAAGAAAACTATGTTCATGAAGTATGAACTAGTTCCAAAGGCCCCATTCACTCTCAATGGAACAAACATCTCTGAATGTAGCAGTTATGTGTACCTAGGTCGAGAAGTCAACATGATGAACAACCTAAAACCTGAGCTGCGCAGGAGGAAGAGAGCGGCATGGAATGCCTTCAAAGGCATCGAAGAAATAGCTAAAAGGACAAAGAACCTCCAGCTCTGGGCACATCTCTTTGACTCCACCGTTCTCCCTGCATTAACATACGCCTCAGAGACCTGGGCCCTACGAAAGCAGGATGAGAATGCTATTCGGGTCTCCCAGAGAGGAATTGAAAGAGCGATGCTTGGAATATCATGCCTCACTCAAGTGAGAGAAGGAATTCGGAGTTCTGACCTCCGTCGCTATTCCAGAATCAGGGGATGCTGTCTCGTTTGCCAAGGCATCGAAAATCAGATGGGCTGGACATGTAATGCGATTTGGAGACAACTGCTGGACTAGAGCCATTACCGACTGGATCCCACGGGACGTCAAAAGATCACGTGGCCACCCACCTACAAGATGGTCAGACTTCCTTGTAAAGACCCTGAAGGAACAGTTTGAGTTTCTTCATTTTCCTGAATCAACCAGATGCCATTGGGCTACATTGGCACGTGATAGAGTCCAATGGAAATGTTACTGGCGCCAGCTGAGCAAATCGATGAATAACGGGATTCAAGTGATCAAGTGATCAAGTGATAAAAGTGATTTATTTTTTGTTCTGTATTTTGGTGAGGGATTTAGAATTTGTTAGACAAATTTTTTTTAAATCAAAATTTGAGATGAGATGTAGAATCAAAATTAAGTTATTTTCTTTTTTTTGGGGGTTGTTGGTTCAAAATTTAGGTACTTTTCTTTATATACTTATGGAAAAAGTAGGAATTTTCTAACTAATTTTCTTGATGGGAAAATTTAAATGAATGAATAAGAAAAAA
>JAJIBD010002848.1:0-179918 GCA_021461705.1 Cryptotis parvus
TTTCATTTATAATAGTAAAACAAAATTTACTTAGAAAGAGGCTTGCATCTAAGGGAATATAAAACTATACACTAAGAAAACTACAAAGCTTTGTTGAAAAAAAAAATTCACAAATAAATAAATGGTAAGATCTCTCTTTAAGTTAAGGAAGACAATATTTGTTGGGATGCCATTTGTACCAATATGAGAGATATACATAAAATGAAACTGGGTTCTTATCAAAATCCCAATATTCACACATAAATGAATGGAAGTGGATTTGTATCTCACACTATATGCAAAAATTAACTTAAAGTGGATCAAAGACTTAATGATTAGACCAGAAACCATAAATCCCACTGAAAAGCAACATAGGCAAAAAAAAAACTCCAGGATCTGGACATCAAAGCGTCCTCAACAAGCTCATTCCATAAAGGCAATGATCAATTGAAACAAAAATAAGCCACATGGGACTTATGGCATTTAAAAAAGCTTTTGGTTGAACAAAAAGAGAGATTTGGAGTAAAATAAAAGACTAATTTTTAGTCCGATATTTTTAGTCTGATTAACGTCCAAAATGGAAATAAGATACAGAATAATAGACACTTCCATAGAAGAGGATACATATGACCAATAATGTATGAAAAGTGTTCATTATCACTTAGTATCAGGTAGAGGTAAAAGCACAAACAAAATGACTATGCAGTATCACCTTACACCACAAAACATAGATATCAAGAAAAGGAAAGCAAACAATAAGATTGTCATCGTGCTGCAAGATTGTCAGGGTGTGACAAAAGAACCCTCATAAACTATTGATGGAAGTCATATGGTCCAGACTATGAAAATAATACAGGAAGATTTCTCAAAAAATAGGTAGTTTAATTTGCTGTAAGATAACACTATTGTAATCATGTGACCCTAAAACTTTATAGACAAATTTTTTAATAAAATAGGCTCCTCTCACACTGTATGTTTGTATCATCACAATGGAAAGGGGATAAAATTCCGCACATAAAACTGCAACAAAATAGATGTTTACTTGTTTGTCTAAAACAAATCCCAAAGAAACTTAACTGAAGCATCTGCAGCGAAATATAATTAACTAAAATTTTTATCAAAATGAATAAATATTCGTTAGCTGTAACCTTGTATTCAGTTTCTGAGAGAAGTATTAAATAAATAGGTAGATAGAGGGAAACTTATAAAGTGTAAACTTATAAAGCTCACAGCTTCAAGTAAGATATTTAAGTAGGAAATCACATTGTAAAGTTCACAAGATTGTTCAATTGCGTATTTTAACATTATAAAACTTCTAATTAAGTTATCTAGTTCCTGCACTTCTTGTTGACATGTAAGAAACCAAATTAAATACCCAACTGAAATAGAATTAAATTACTACCCCTAAATAATTACACTCCTCTACTATATAATTTAAGTAAAGAGAGAAAATGGCGATTAAAAACATCAGTGATGTTCATCAAGGCCACACACACACACACACACACACACACATAAAACACACACCAAAAAAAAAAAATTGAAAATCCCCAGATTTCTAGAGGCATCAAATATGGAAGAGCTGAACTTATCCGACAATTCCCAAGTATGTTTAAAAATATTACCCAATATATTTTCTCTTAATGAATGCTAAATTAGTCAGTTTGAAATATACCATTATCTTGAGTGCATTATCTTTTAGGATTGATTTTTTGCAAGTTGATATATTTGCATGGATGCCACTGAGTAAGTAAAAAATAAAGAATTTTACAAAGTTGTCCTTTAGTAGATTACGTATGCTTTTAAATGAGCCTTAAAGAAGTAACATACTTGAAATGTGCAGAGGTAAAGATCCTTACTCTGAAAAGAAACTGATCCTTGAGCAGTCACTTTGACCAGTGTCTACAGTGGTCATATAATCACTTGTATCACTTGTCTTCCCGTTGATTTGCTTGAGTGGGTGCCAATAACATCTCCATCCACTGGAAATGAGGCCCATTATTATTACTGCTTTGGGCATATTGAATACACTAAGGGGAGCTTGCCAGCCTCTGCCATGGCTCTGGGTTCATCCCAGGGGGCCAGTCTTATGTAAAGGCATTACAGGGTTAAAACACACTATTACCATAAAACAGTGAGGATTTTACGCTTGTTGCTCAAATTTTCCTAGATTTTGATACTTGATGGAAAAGCTGACCTGAAATAAAATAAGAAATGAATTTAAAATGGCATTTTAAGAGAAATAATGAGCCATGTACACTACCTTTTGGGAAGTAGAGGGAATTTTTAACATGAAAAAGAATGATAACAGCTTCCAAGATCTATTTGTAAAGGACCATGAAGAGACAAAGGACAGATGACTTTGAATATGGGACATAATATTAAAAGTGAATACTTGGGGCCGAGCAATAGCACAGCGGGTAAGGCGTTTGCCTTGCACGCAGCCGATCCAGGTTCGATCCCCGGCATCCCATATGGTCCCCAAGCACCGTCAGGGAGTAATTTCTGAGTGCAAAGCCAGGAGTAACCCCCTGAGCATTGCCGGGTGTGACCCAAAGAGAAAAAAAAATGAATACTTGATGAAACTAATAGTGACCCAAAAGCATAACTATGGTTGCCTGTGAGCCGGAATGGGAAAATAATTTCAGGAAACTTTCTAGAATGAAGGATATATTTATATTTTGAATATCGAATGTGATCAAATATGACAAAAAATTAGCAAAGTTTTTTTCAGTTATAAAAAATGTACATGCAAACTATTTATCAATAAAACCCAATTTTTTCCAAAACTCAAATGCATGAATATGCACATTCTCAGTCATAAGAGTCAATGACTATATAATTATAATATGTATATACATTTATATTCTAGAATATATAAGAATGGCTATCTAGGTATATAAAGAAAAGAACATCATAAAGAAAGACTAAAAAGAAATGAATGAATAAAGGAAAACAAAATTATCCCATAACCTTAAAGAACATTGTTTGTGAAAAGTAAATTTTATAAAATATTCAAGTTCAATATATAATTTTTTAAAACTTGTATTTTTCTAGCACATTTCCTCTAGAATCCTAGTCACTATTCTTTCATCCAGCTGGTCACTAAGTCCACCTATCACAACGCTTTTTTTTTCTCTTTTTTTTCCCTCCCCTCTCCCTTCCTTCCTATTCTCTCCCCCTATCCCCTTCTTCTCTCACTCTCATGTACACACACACCACTTTACCAGCATTAAGTTACAGCCCCATTCTTTGTCTTGGGATTTTAATAATTTGTCTTTTAAAGAGTTATATCTGAAATGACTATGATGAAAGTTTGCTACATTTAGGGGAAATCATTATAGACCCTTGGTTTTCATTGAAGTTCCCATTCAGAAGCAGAGAACCAAAGAGGTAACAATTGAATTCAGTTTTTACCAGGTAAACAGAGAGAAAACATTCTAGGTAGAGGTAAGAAAATAAATTAAGAGCAAATATAATCACTGTGGAGGTGAAACATAGTCAATTTGACTGGAAACTGAGAGCAGAAAAATAATAATTTCAACCTCATTGTGTCAAAGAAAAACTTAGAATCTGAACTACTGTGGCCATTGATTCTGCGAACAACAAAACCTGTGCTTTTCATTCATGTATTCCTAACAAACAACTTGCTAGTAAACAATGGATGCCAAATCACATCTAACAAATGTATAGATAAATTAATAGATGGATAAATAAGTTGCTGGCTTGAATCATGAAAAAGCCAAGTATATTTCAATAAAGATTTTAGGCTTTAATCTAAAATTCAGCTTTTTATTAATCATGTGGAAGATGGATATTTGTGAAGATAGTGGTAAAAGTACTGCAATTTGAAAATTATTTATCTATTAAAGAAATGTCTGTTCAAACTAACTGCTAACCTCATTTTTATTCCAATATACTTTATTGAGTATAAAAGCAAAGAAAGGAGTTGTAACTACCTCACTAGTAAATGCACACAAACCATATTTATTCTGTCATAAATATTAGCAAATCATTACTTTCAAATTATTAATAGCCATGAAAATTATAAATTATTTAATCCAGAACTTTCTAAAATAACTTTTGAGTTTTATCAAAATTAGGGGACACACACTGACATCTATTGGGTCTTGAACTATCATAGATCTCTGGAACTAATAAAAGGCAATGGAGAGGCAATGAATGCGTTTAAGGAAAAACATTGATTTGGTGCAATTTATGTTAGTAAAAAATATTATGACAAATACCAAAGATTTATGACTTAAGGCAAGAAAGTGTTAAAAACAACTGTAATAGAGAGGAAGAAACTGAAACAGAGAGGAATTAGAAGCCACTGGTAACAGTCATCTCTATGACTTCTCTCAAACAGTTCTGCTGGACAAATGTTGGATGTCATTCTCCAAAGCAATAGTATATCAGGGAAAATCTGTAAGGTGACATCTACCCACCTCTTAGCAAATTGCTGAGTTAACTGAGACAATTATCAAGAGTACTTACTCCTGGCACACAGAGATCAAACCCTTCCCAGTCCACAACCACTGTTAGCAGACAAACCCCAGCCATAGTGGGAGAAAACATTTTTATACATCTCCCAAAGTATAACCAGTCTGCAAGGAAGATCTACCCACTGTAAGCCTTCCTTGTCTCACAGTCAGATTATGCCCCTGCCAGCCCTGAAGTTCATACCTTGTCATGAAATGGAACTGAAGCCTGGCTCTCCTCTTAAATTTTTTTCTTGAGTTCCCCAACTACCAGTATGGCCTAGTTGCTGCACACCAGCAACTTTGAGCCCCAGGTTGTTACCAAACACCTCTCTGGCACTCATGTACTCAAACTGCCCAGCTCCACCAAAAATCCAGTGCCAATCAGAAATGAGGCATTCGGTAAGTAAGCCATAAGAACAAAAACACAGGACCAGGACGATCTCTTATTTGTGGTATGCAAAATACTGGATGAGGACATGTAAAACGAAATGCCTAGATCTCCTTGACCCAAGAGAGGAGAAAGACAGAAACGGAAATAAATCAAGAGAAGAGAAGAGAACAGGAAGTAATGGGTGAACAGGCATGAGGGACTTCAGTTACACTAAGTGAGGGTATAACCATATATCCTTAACACAGACTCAACAATTCTTAGGGAAAAAAATGAGATCCAAACTGCAACCACTGAACTCTGTAATATGCCTATCAAGTTGACAGGCGGGGATAGGATGGGGGCTTGACATGTGAAGGAAATATGGGAACACTGGTGGAGGCAAGTTGACATTGGTGGTAGAAATGGTGTTTAAATATTGCCAATAGCCAACTATTAATCACTCTGTAAATTACAGTTGTTTAATTTTCTAAAGAGAAAAACAGGGGAAAAGTGAGGCACTCAAGACAGTTGCCCCCAAGCATGCTAGATCTTGGTGAATCAGATGGTTCTGGGCATTTTCAACTAAAAACACTGAGTCACAGCCCAGACTTGCTCACCTTCAGCGACACAGCCAGGGCCAAGCAGCTGTGACTATAAATCTCCACGCCAACTGTCAGGCCTGTGCAAACACAGGCTACCACTTCCCCACACATATCCTTTTGAAGAAGCAGATAGAATGGGAAATAGAATAAGTCACCTACCCTGATAGGTCAAGACAAGAGCACCGCTGGGGACTCTGCGGTCACAGGCACCATCAGGACCTAGCATTGAACTGTCAGTTCCACATTGTTGGAGTTAAGCATTACTGTGGGTAGTCCCTGGACCATCGAGCAATGCTGGAAGTCACCTCATATTTTTAAGTAGGTGTTGATTCTAATTTTTTATAATGTTCTGACTTTTCATAATAATAGCAGGATCTTATTTGTGGTAAGCAGAAAAATCTAAATGAAATCAACAACTTCAATTTTCCTTCCATATCTTCTTTTCTTTTCATTAAATTCCTGAAAAATTAATAACTTGCTGTTTAAATAACTGTGATCCCATTTTCAGAAAGTATATCTAACTACATTATGCTCAATATAGACACATTGAGAGATGTCTGGAAAGATATTCAATTTTGAGAATGTCTATTTCTGGAAACTAAAAGCTGGGGTGGTTTATTTCCTTCCTCTTATTTTGGTTTAAATTTGTCTGGAGCTGTGGCTAGGGACACGCTCGGCAGAGCTTAGGAGCTACTCTCAGCTCTATGCTTGGGGCTGCTCCTAGCAGTGCTCAGGAAACCATATGGTGCGGGGATCAAACCTGATCCCCTGCGTGCAAAGCATGTGCTCAACCCTCCAAGCCATCTCTATGGCCTTTCGATTTGCAGTTTTTACAAAACATCATTTTTAGAACAAATGTGATTAAATTTTTTCTAGGGACTAGCATAAAAATTTTTTTCTGTAGTTTTGCATAGCCAAGTTTATCTTACCAGCATCAACAAAAGTGAGACCTTTCATGTCAAAAAATGCATAAAAAGGAATCATAACTAAGATGAAATTCTCAAAATGTTGTTTGCTAAATCATATCAATCTTATCTCTTTACCAGTGATAGGCATTTTAATCCTGTGTTGTTTTTATGTAATCTAATTCTCTTAGTCTTTGATTGCATCATGAGACAATATAGAATAAAATATTAACAGTGATATCTCCAAATATTTCGATATAGAATCACTGCTCTATGAAAAAATAAAAGGTTTTATCTCTAAAATAACATGTTATATTTACTGTCATATATTATCATATGAATATAAAAGTATTCTTTAATGGCTAAACTTCAAAACTCACATTATTATTAGCTTTAACTTCATATATAAAATACATTCTAAAAAAGATTTTTCTTTTGCTTCATTAAGTTATCAAAACAACAAAGACTGGGGAGGCAAGAGTGGGTAAGGTGTTATCTTGCATGCTTCAGATCCAGACTTGATTCCCAACACCATATTTGGTCTACTGATCTCCATCAGGAATGACCCCCTGAGTACTTCCAAGTGAGGCCCATGCTGACACAACAAGTTAAATTAAACAACCACAAAAAAATTCAAAATTAATAAATTGCTGGGTGTGGCCCAACTGCCCCTCCCCCTGAAAATGCAATAAAGGACTATTTAAAAATTATTAAATCACCATCTAAAGTTGGCACAAAATAAATCTTTAACAAATAGATACCACAAACCTATTTATTTATTTTTATTATTTTTTATTATAGCACTGCACCACCCATCGCTCCACCAGTGCACATTTCCTACCACCACTGTCCCCAGATTCTCTCCCCTCCTTCTCCAGCCTGCCTTTATAGCAGGATTTTCTTCTTCTTCTCCTTCTCCTTCTCCTTCTCCTTTCTTTCTTCTTCTTTCTTCTCCTTCCGTTTCTCCTTTTTCTTGTCTTCCTCCTCTTCTTCCTCTTACTCTTCCTCCTCTTCCTTCCTCCTCTTCTTCTTCTTCCTCCTCCTCCTTCTTCCTCTTCTCTCTCTTTCTCTTCTCACTCTCTCTCTCTCATCTGTTACACATTCTGGTTTGTCATACATACATTTAGGGATTATCATCATATCCCTTTGCCTACATTCCATACTCAATTCTAGTCTGGTGTTACCATTTCCAACAATTAGTAGAACACTAGTATATATTTATGTCCCACAGATAAATGCAGTCATTCTATATCTGCCCTTTTCCATCTGACTAATTTTACTAAGCATAATAATATCCATATCCATCCATTTGTAGGCAAATTTCATGACTACATTTTTCCTGACAGCTGCATAGTATTTCATTGTATAAATGCACCATTCTTTCTTTTTTGTTTGTTTGTTTCTTTATCCAGTCATCTGTTCTCAGGCACTCAGGTTGTTTCCAGATTTAGGCTATTGTGATTAATGTGGAAGTGCAGATGGAGTTTCTGTTGTGTGTTCTTGGGTCTCCATATTCCCAGGGAGTGGTACTGCTGGGTCAAATGGGAGCTCAATTTCTAGCTTTTGTTATTCTATAAGCACAAACCTATTTACAGTCAATACTCATTTCACTTTTTTTATTTTAAGCAGTAAATGTGTGTAAAACTGCCAATCTTCTTTTTAAGCCTGATTTTAATTTGAAAGAAAAAAATGATAGTGACTATCAGTTTCTATAATAGTTCATATATTGCTTCAGATGAAATTTATATTTTTTGTTTTTAAGGTCAAACATACTGCTATTTGGATGTATGTTCACTAGATGCTCTTTGGTTTCATTTCAGACAGCTTTCAACTGTGCCTTTTAGGTGTCACTGTCAGAGAATTGCCAATGAGAAATGCTGGCTTTACTTTATTTCTATAGCCTTTGCTAATAATAACAAAGAACTGCAGCTTAATGCCTTAAAAGCAGAAGACAATCCAATAAAACTTTTCTCTATTAAAATATAGGTTTAATGAAGACAAACAGGGAAAACCTAACAATAAAAACAGAATCATTTATGAAGAAAGGGAAAGTTGAGAGGGTGAACACATTTAATAGAATTTTTAAATGTTCTAAGAAAAAAGGAAATCCTTTTGGATATTTTAATATTTGTGTTTTTTCTCACAAGGCGCCCAGGAGGGATGGCGGGTTCTAGCCCTGGCCCGCCACCCCAGAAGAGCCTTGCAACAAGCCAGACGAAATCCCCACTCCATGAGGGCCTCCATTTTCCACATCCGGACTTCTCTCTCGTCAGAACTCCACCCAGCAGACCAGCCTATCACAGCCCGGCTCGGCGCAGCTGCAAGCGGCCGCGCGGTTCATCAATAAATGCTGGACTTAGAGATGACTACAAGAGTATGCTACCTGCACGGCAGAGCCTGGCAAGCTACCCGTGTTGTATTTGATATGCCAAATACCAGTAACAATTATAGACCTCATTCCGGATGGATTGAGACTCTTTATGTTCCTGGAGCAAGCAGATGCCCTTGGCTCTACTAGCATGAGACAGGACATATGGAGATGTTACTGGGGCCCACTCAAGCAAATCAATGATGAATGGGAAGACAGTGATACAGTGTTTTTTTCCACCAACTTATCCAAAGGGCTTCATAGAAACTGCTCTAAACAGAAAGAAATCATTGAACCTATTTTGCCTAAACTATGTTAAAGTAGTTAGGCATAAATTTTCAATCATTAACTTTACAGAGATACAATTAAATAAGTCCTTGGTATCCTCTTGAGCTTGAGAGAAATTTCAAACATTTGCATTCTAGGGAGAAGGGGGCCCATGGGGCATAATGCCATCCTTGGGTGGGGTGCATGCATCCTCCCTAGCACCACACACTCCCCAGCACACCTGGAGAGAGTCCTGGGCACTCATTGCTAGGCCTGACCTACCAATATTACCTAATACGTGCATCACATTATCAGGTCCTCACCATAGAGACAGAACTAGTATCTTGACCCTTTAAAAATAAAAATTATTTGGACCAGAGCAATAATATCGAGGGTAGGGTGCTTGCCTTGCACATGGCCAACCCAGGTTCTAAACCTTGCATCTCATATGGTCCCCACAGCACTGCTAGGAGTAATTTCTGGGTGCAGAGACCAGAAGTTGAGCCCCTAGGCACAACTAGGTATAAACAAAAAAGAACAAAAAAACAAAATAAATTAAAAGGTTTCATTTTTCATTCTATCATCCACTTTTCCCACATCACTTTGAAGAAGTGTACCTGCTATTATTTACAGCTTAGTTTTCAAACTGTAAAATGTAGGCAAAGTTCATTGAGACTAAAAGTCTTTCAGTTAAATACACACATACCGGGGCCGGAATGATAGCACAGCAAGTAAGGCATTTGCCTTGAAAGTGGTCGATCTGAGTTCGATCCCCGGCATACCATATGGTTCCCTGAGTGCCGCGGAATAAATCCTGAGTGCAAGCCAGGAGTAACCCCCTGAGCATTGCCAGGTGTGATCCAAAAAAGCAAAAAACAAATAAATAAATAAAAAAATACACATATGCCTAAACCAAATAATAATAACAATAAGAATAATAATGTCCTAAAAGTCAAGTATAATCCCATCCCCGGTACTCACTCTTTCATGAACAACTTTTTTCTCCAGCTCCAGCCTTACTAATGGCTTCCTTGGTCTTTCTCAAATACAACAAGCAAGATCTGCCTTATGGTAATTATACTAGCATTCTCTTCCTCAAATGTTTTGTTATATTGTTTTGTTTTGGGAAGTAGACGGTTGTAGTTTGTCCTCCAAGACTTTCCTCAATTATAAGTTTTCCCATGAGGCTTACTCTAGCATATGAAAATTATAACCCACAATCCTTTGCAGAACTGGCTGACCTTGCCCCATTCCCTAAAAAAGTATAAGCTTGCCCCATGCCCAAAAAATTATAACCTTGCCCCAAGCCTAAAAAATTATAACCTTGCCCCCATCCCCTAAAAAATTATAACCTTGCCCCATGCCCTAAAAAAAGTATAACTCACAAACTTTTGCAGAATTGCTAACCATGCCCCCTGCCCCATTCCCCAGGGCATTTGCCATAATCCTGCTGTGCACCAAAGTATTAACAAAACAGGTCTGATTACTACCATTGAAAGGCCACTGGACAAACTTGGTCCTTGGCTGCTGTCTAGAAATTTAGATTTCAAAAGGGCTCTCAATCTCATAATGAAAGAAAGTAACTCAGTATACCTAAACTGTTTGGAAATAGTATTTCTAGGTTGAATACCTGTTTTTCTTTCAGGATTGTACAAATTTAACTTATACCAAGGAAAGAGCATCTACATGATCAGATCTGATAAAATACTGGGCACAAGTATCTAATGAGATTCACAAATAGAATACATTTTATTCTTGTGTTAGAATTCTTTGCTAGAAGAGTTAAGTACTTCCATGTGACTCCACTAAGAGATGTTGTAGGAAAGTAGGTTCCTGGTTTATTCTTAACATCCTTTTGTGCCTTTTCTCTTTGCTAATATGTTCAAATATAGCCCTGTAAGTTAGCACATTTCATTGTGAAGAAAGTCAAATGCTGAGTTCTGTGTGTCCTCCTAAAACCTCATTCAATCCAGGAGCAATCTGGGCAGCCAAACATGTTAGCATGCTATAAACTTACTATACGTTTTACCTTTGTACTCTCTTTGGAAAATGTAAAATACATGAAGCCCAGAAATATTGATTAGTGAATATGTCAAAGATATGAGGCCAGAGTGATAGCACAGTGGGTAGGGTATTTGCCTTGCATGCGCCGACCAGGGTTCGATCCCCAGCTTCTCATATAGTCCCCTGGGCACCACCAGGAGTAATTCCTGAGTGAAGAGACAGGAGTAACCCAAGGCATTGCTGGGTGTGGCCCAAAAAAGCAAAAACAAACAAACAAAAAAATAAAGATATGCCGAAGTCAAAGAAAGTACCTAGAACATAATGGGTACTTAATAAATAATTATTAATTGAATATACAAATTGGTAACCAACTTGAGATGTTAATCACAACTCCCTAAGAAAACACTTGTTGATTAAAAAATATGGTGTTTACTGTCATTTACCATTTGAATTTTCAAACTTTTAAGCAAGAAAATTTGATTATGAACTAACTGGTCTCTCTTTAATTCCCTGAAAGTTTTCAAATATAAGGATAAAAGATAAAAGGACACATAGGTTGGGGGGGCACACCCAGTGATACTCACTCTTGGCACTGCCTGGGGAACCATATAGGATGACGGGGATTAAACCCTAGCCAGCAGCGCAGAAGACAATTATCGTACCCATTCTGGCCCCAGCATACATTTTTAAACTGGACAAAGTTAGCAAATTTCATTCTCAGAAATAAGTTTGCAATCAGACTGAAGACTCATAAAAAACCAGCATTATAATTCATAGGTATGTAATGGAACTATGAAGCTTTTAGGTATTCAAAATTAGACTCTGGAGATTCTGCTAAAGCCAGACTTTTGAATCTCAGTAATCTAAAACAGGTTAATCTAGTGGGAATCTCACAACCTACTTTAAAATGAAATACATATAAGTTTTACAAAATGGAAGAGGAAGTTGGAAGAAGCCAAATCTAAAAAACATAGTCAACTAGTCACTGAATATGTGTAGAACAGATGGGGGGAACAAGTAACGTAGTAGAGAGCTATTATTATCGTTAGCTAGATCCTCTAGGAATCAAAAGCAACATGCAAAGAATTCCAATGTTGGTATCATAATATGTACATATATATTTATGTTATGCAGATGCAATTGAAAAAATAAAAAAATTAAATAAAAAAAAAAGAATTCCTTATTTCTTTGCCTTTCTCTCTCTTTCCTAAACTCTGACTCCAACACGTTTGAGTTCCAAACTAACCTTTCCACCTTTGACAAGACCTCTCGATATATGCTTCACTTGACCTTGGATATTGGTATCATAATATGTACATATATTTATGCCATGCAAATAAATGCAGTCATTCTGTATCTGTCTCTCTCCTTCTGGCTAATTTCGCTCAACATAATCTTCTCCATGTCCATCCATTTATAGGCAAATTTTATAACTTCATTTTTCCTAACAGCTGCATAGTATTCCATTGTGTAGATGTACCAAAGCTTCTTTATCCAGTCATCGATTTTCGGGCACTCTGGTTGCTTCCAGATTCTGGCTATTGTGAATAATGCTGCTATGAACATAAAAGCAGGGATGGTGTTTCCGGGAGGGAACCGGGGATGTTGTTGGTGGGAGATGGGCACTGGTGGAGGGACGGGTGCTGAAACACCGTATGACCAAAACCCAAACATGAACTTTTTAATTGTATATCTTTTTATTTGTATGGAGATGGGCACTGGTGGAGGGACGGGTGCTGAAACACTGTATGACCAAAACCCAAACATGAACTTTTTTAATTGTAAAAAAAAATAATAAAGACAAAACAGAGGTTTATGCAAAAAAAAATAAATAAATAATAATAATAAACATAAAGAACCTGCCATAGAAGCGGGCTAGGGGAGGGGGAAGGGAATTGGGGTCATTGGTGGTGGGATATGGGCACTGGTGGAGGGATGGGTGCTGGAACACTATATGACTGAAACCCAAACATAAATATTTTTGTAATTGTATATCTCACGGTGGTATAATAAAATATTAAATAATTTTTTAAGTTTAAAAAAAAAGAATTCCAATGTTACAACAGAGATAACCATTGGTTTGAATGCAAAGACATATTGCAGTTGTTTAATCTTCTTCAGTAACAAAAATTATTGGGCAATGATTAATTGTTGTTTAAGAAAGTTGCTTACTAGTGGATTCACAAAACTATATTTAACTTCCATCCATAAAAACAATATATAAGTTTTATTATAAAGGCTATGGTCAGAATTCAGTAAATAAGACTATTGTCTCGGCAAAAAACATAGTTTTTACCTTTTTTAATAGTAATCTATGTATATTGCATAATTGTAATGGTATAAAAAGGCCAATTGGTTGAAAAAAGAGAATTTAGAATGGAAATTAGAACTCTCCATTGTTTTCAATTAATAAAAATATTGAATGCAAAAATCAGATGCTAGGTCTCCTCACAGATATTCTGAATTAAATATATTAGTTTATGCAAATATTTATTAGTTTCCTTCATTTGTTCTATCACACACCCCAGATCTGCTCCTCTTTTCCCTGCCTTCTCCATAAGCAGCACATTTACTAACTCAATTATTAAGTAAAGGATGTACATCTTATCTATTCATTCTACTTCACTCATTATTCCTTCAAAAACAAATTTATCAGTCATGCCTATGGAATATTCATCTAAAAAACCTGAGTTAAGGTGGATCAAGGCTGGTGCAGAAGCACTGCCACAGGAAATAAACAGAAATCCTGTATTCTTCCAGCTTTTAATTCTATTACCTTATCCTCATAGACCAACTAGTATTCCAGCACCTTGAGTTCTAACCATGACATTCACGTTCCAAGTATGAGGAGAGAGGAAAAATACTGCACGGTGGCTAAAATCTTGGGAAATTTACAGAAGCAGTAAATAAAGTTTTGATCTATTTCTCCTTAAAGTTAACCACATATCTAACCTATAGATATGTGGTTATTGAGAACTGAGACTTCTAAGTCTCCATGCTATAGAAAACAGCTTGGAGCAGTTATTAATGCCTGAAATCTGCGGTTAAACTGCTTAGAACTGAATTTAATCTTCAGGGGTTTCCACATCTCCTAAATGAAGATAATAATAGCTATCACTTCATAGTTTCTGTGATGATTAAATGTATAAAGATTTTGGCTCAATGAAATATAAATTCAACAATTATTATCATTGTATCACTTTGGTCAAGATAAAATGGGGGTAATCTAACTGGAAGTTGACTGTCTTCCTACTCGGAAATGGTAGGAAGAGTAGAGACTAGCAATTACCCATCCTGAATAATTGCTACTGCTAATCCAGTCTCAATCACAAATAAAATAAACTGCTCCTGACTCATGACTATATTAACAAGAAAATCTAAATACATAGATCAGTACTCAAACCATTTCAAAGTCCGAGAGAAACTGATTCCTCACACTGCCAAAAAACACACACAGGGAGAACGGCAGCAAACACATGTATTTATGAAAGTTCCTCAGCATCAATGATAAGATTAATTCAATATATTTCTGGGGTCAGAACAATGTAGGGTGTTTGCCTTGCACACGGTCTACCTGGGTTCAATCCCATATGGTTCCCCAAGCACCATAGGAAGTAATACCTGAGCACAGAGACAGGAGTAACTCCTGAGAATTGCTGGGTGTGACCCCTCCAAAAATGAAAAAGATTCAATATATTCCTTACTGGTTAAATTCTTCCTTGCTTATACCATCTACATGTGAAAGTACTGTGAGAATATATTAAACGACAAAGAGACTATTAAAAATAGTGTGATGAGAGAATTTATCTCTCTTATTTTTTTCCAACATACATCAAAAGTAGTTACTGGAAAAAGTGGCTTATAAATAAATAAATCAGGAATGGAAATGCAGTAAGATGACTTGGAGTAGTTATATCTGTTCCAAAATATTGCCTATCTTTTTAAAAATAATTTCCAGGTTTCTAAATGTTAAATTTAATCTTTGAGCAATCTGTTTTTCTCCTTTTATATTTCTTCTGACACAAAATTATTATCTTACTTCAATTGCTACAGTACAATTTTGTGAAACACAGGATGAAGGAAAATGGATAAACTGCTGTGTTTCCATTTCCCAACATCATTTGTGTGACAGGTAGTCCCAGGCACAAGCCACAGGGAAACATCACGAAAACAAAAGAATTCATTTAAGCCACATTTAGAAGCTTGTTAATGCTACTTCCCATGCTCATTATTTTGTAATTGTCAACACAGCCCTCTTGTCCAACTAGGGGACAAAAAAACAAAATGGGCTAGTTCAGAATTAGGACAATGTGAATAGGAAAGAAGTTTAGCATACAGTTACTCAGATGATGTCATCTCTCTCTGGACATCCTTTCTGTTTTGGTAGCACAGTAAGATCAATATATATGCTAACATTCTTTATATGAGATATAATATCTTCTCAAGTCAAATATAACTACCAAAGCCAGCTTCTTACACATGCTTTAGAATAAAAATAATATTTCTTTTAGAAATTGAAAGCAGTTAGAATTTATCACTAAAAGTGAGTTTCATATAGTGAAAAGAATCTGCAAGTAAAGTTTAAATATGATTTTTCCCATTAAATTTCATCTTTACTCCCGAATCACGGTAAAAGAATCTGGAATTCAACAAACTTGACAACAGTATCACGAAATGAATAGGTGCCAAGATAAAGAGCAATTCAGAGAGGATAAAAATCCAGTTTATTAAATTGTGCAATTCAGTCCATGGGTTAAAGAATATACTAGTGAAACGCATTAATATTTTAATATTTATAACATGCTAATAAATACTAAAAATAAAATCAATAAATATGAGATAGCATAAATATTTTAAATTGGGCAAAATGTTTTAAATTATCTTGAAGAATAAAGGATTATATTTTCAAAAAACTTTTTCAATGTAGAATAATTTTCTAAATCATAATTTTAATTAAACTAGCAAAGAGGTATTTATCTATTCTATTTCCTTAGGGTGAAACAGTGTTAAAAAAAAACAGTGAGGGACATTTTGAACTCTCACACCGGCCTGTGTCCGCCTCAGGTACTCTCCCTGGGGTGTGCGGCTGGCCAGGGGGGGCACCTGGGGTCGTGGTAGAGCCCCAGGCCTCGGCAGAAGGTGGAACTACAACCCCCAGAAGTCCGAGGGGAAGCGGAAGTAAACGGACATTTTGAACTCTCACACCAGCCTGTGTCCGCCTCAGGTACTCTCCCTGGGGTGTGCGGCTGGCTGGCGGGCGGCCGCTCAGGCGGCCATATTAATACAAATACTAGGAAATCCAACACCAAGGGAAGGTAATACCCTCAAGAAAAAAGAAACAGTACACTAGAGGAATCTATCCCTGAGCACCGCAACACCATGGGGAAACAATGCAGATCCCCAGTTCGAAGAACAGATGAAGGAATCAACCCTGAAGACTCAAAAAAGAATGCAGATGTGCATGATCTCTCTGACAATGAATTTAGAGAAGAAATTGGTAGGATGCTTAAGGAGCTCAACGAAAAAATGGAGCAGATGTCCAATAAAATACAGGAGAACATAAACAAAGCAGTTGAAAGGGCAGTCAATAAATTACGGGAGGAAATGAGAGCAGAAATGAGAACCATGCAAATAGAAATATCATCGCTTAAAAACTCAGTAGATGAAATGAAAAAACACAATAGGGGCTCTCAACAGTAGGATGACAGCAGCGGAAGAGAGAACCAGTGAGACTGAAGATGAGCTGCAGAAAGCACTCAGAGAACTACATAAAATGGAAAAAGACCGGAAAATGGATCAGCAATGGAACAGAGAACAATGGGATGAAGCCAGGTGGAACAACATAAGAATTATCGGAGTCCCAGAGGGACAGGAAAGTAACCCCAAGGAAATTAAAACAGTTAAAAACATCCTGGCTGAAAAGTTCCCGAAGTTAAAGGATGAAGGCATCCAGATCCAAGAAGCCCGACGCGTACCAGCAAGAAGAGACCCCAATAGAAAGACCCCAAGACACATCCTAGTCAAAGTAATGGATGCCATAGACAGAGACATAATTCTTCAGGCAGCAAGATCAAAGAAGGAAATTGTATACAAAGGAGCAACCATTCGACTTTCAGCAGACTTCTCAGAAGACACCCTCCAAGCCCAAAGGCAGTGGTGGGATATAGTAAAAAAACTTAATGAAATGAATGCCTCAGCAAGAATTCTTTATCCAGCTAAACTCTCACTCAGATTTGAAGGACAGATATACAACTTCCTGGATAAACAACAGCTTAGGAACTTTGTAAAATCAAAACCAACCTTAAAAGAAGGACTGAAAGATCTACTATAAGACGAGACATAACCAAAAAGAACAACCAACCTATACAGAAAGATGGCACAAAAATCCCATGACAATAATCTCTCTCAATGTCAATGGTCTAAATGCACCAGTTAAGAGACACAGAGTGGCAAAATGGATCAAAAAAATTGAATCTGACATTCTGCTGCCTTCAAGAAACACACCTGAACAATCGGAGCAAAGACAGGCTCAAAATAAAAGGCTGGAAAACAATCCTTCACTCAAACAACCCATCCAAAAGGGCTGGGGTAGCCATACTGGTATCCGACAACATAGACTTCAGGCTAAAGAAAGTCAGAAGGGACAATGAAGGTCACTTCTTAATAGTCAAGGGATGCATATATCAGGAAGAAATCACGCTATTAAACATATATGCACCCAACGAGGGGCCAGCAAAATACCTAAAACAACTACTAATAGACTTCAAAGAAGACATTGACAGCAACACAATTGTAGTTGGAGACTTCAACACTGCTCTATCAACCCTGGATAGATCAACAAGATTGAAACTTACCAAGGAAATACTGGCCCTTAAAAGAAGAGATGGAAGAAAGAGGGCTGGTAGACATATACAGGGCATTTCATCCCCAAAAAGCTGAATACACTTTCTTCTCCAGTGCACATGGAACATACTCCAAAATAGATCACATGCTGAGCCATAAATCATACCTCCATAAAATCAAGAAGATAGAAATTGTGCCAACTATTTTTTCAGACCATGATGCACTGAAAATAGAAGTTAACTGTACACAAAAACGGAGACCAATACCAAGTACCTGGAAACTAAACAGCTCACTGCTGAACAACCAGCAAGTCATAAAAGAAATCAAAGAGGAAATCCAAAGATTCCTGGAAACAAATGAGACCGAAGACACGAATTACCAGAACTTGTGGGATACAGCAAAAGCAGTGTTAAGAGGCAAGTTCATAGCTCTTCAAGCATTCATCAGAAAAGAAGAAAAGGCCATCACAAACAGTCTGACCTCACAACTTAAGATCTTAGAGAGTGATCAACAAAAAGGAGCCCAACCCAAGCAGAAAGAAAGAAATAATAAAACTTAGAGCAGAAATCAATGAGATGGAATGTCAAAAAACAATCCAGAAGATCAACGAAACCAAAAGCTGGTTCTTTGAAAAAATAAACAAGATTGACAAACCACTTGCAAGACTTGTAAGAAAAGGAAAAAGAGAGAACCCAAATAAATAGAATCAGAAATGAAAATGGGGACATCACAACAGAAACCAAAGAAATTCAAAAGATCATCAGAGATTACTATGAGAGCCTGTAATGCCACGAAACAAGAGAACCTAGAAGAAATGGACAAATTCCTGAATTCCTATAGCCTCCCAAGTCTGCAACAAGAAGATTTGGAATACCTCAACAAACCTATCTCCATCGAGGAGATGGAATCGGTAATCAAAAGTCTCCCCAAACACAAAAGCCCAGGTCCAGATGGATTCACCAGTGAATTCTACAAAACCTTTAAAGAGGACCTACTCCCAATTCTTTTTTAAGCTCTTCCGACAAATTGAAGAAACAGAAACACTCCCAAATAGCTTTTACGAGGCACATATCACCCTGATACCCAAAGCAGACAGAGATGTCACAAAAAGGGAAAACTACAGACCAATCTCCCTGATGAATACAGATGCTAAGATCTTCAACAAAATACTAGCAAATAGAATCCAAAGAGTCATCAAAAAGATTATACACCATGACCAAGTGGGATTCATCCCGGGAATGCAAGGATGGTTCAACATCCACAAGTCAATCAACATAATACATCATATCAACAAAAAAGAAAAATAAAAACCATATGATCATATCAACAGATGCAGAGAAGGCATTTGACAAGATTCAACACCCGTTCATGATAAAAGCTCTCCATAAAATGGGGATTGAAGGAACCTTCCTCAAGATAATCCAGGCCATCTACTACAAGCCCACAGCGAGCATCATTCTCAATGGGGAAAAACTGAAAGCCTTCCCCTTAAGATCAGGGACAAGACAAGGCTGCCCACTCTCACCACTTCTATTCAATATAGTATTGGAAGTACTTGCCATAGCAATCAGGGAAGAAAAAAGACATTAAGGGCATCCAGATAGGAAGGGAAGAAGCCAAGTTGTCACTATTTGCAGATGACATGATATTATACCTGGAAAACCCGAAACTCTCTACCAAGAGGCTCCTAGAAATAACACATTCCTATAGTAGAGTGGCAGGGTACAAAATCAATACCCAAAAGTCAATGGCCCTCCTATATGCAAACAGTGAAAGAGAAGAAAAGGGACATTAAAGAAACTATCCCATTCACAATTGCGCCGCAGAAAATCAAATACCTAGGAATCAGTTTGACAAAGAATGTAAAGGATCTCTACAAAGAAAACTACAAAACGTTACTTCAGGAAATAAAAGAAGACCTGAAGAAATGGAGACACATTCCTTGCTCATGGATTGGAAGGATTAACATTATCAAAATGGTAATCCTCCCTAGAGCTTTATACAGATTCAATGTTGTCCCTATAAAGATACCCATGATGTTCTTCAAAGAAATTGAACAAACACTCCTGAAATTTGTATGGAATAATAAACCCCCCGAATAGCTAAAAGCAATCCTTGGGAAAAAGAAGATGGGAGGTATCACTTTCCCCAACCTCAAGCTCTACTACAGAGCAGTTGTAATTAAGACAGTGTGGTATTGGTATAGAGACAGACCCGTAGACCTATGGAATAGAACTGAATATCCTGAAACACACTCTCAAATATACAACCACTTAATCTTCGATAAAGGAGCAAAAAAATATTAAGTGGAGCAAAGAAAGCCTCTTCAACAAATGGTGCTGGGAAAACTGGGCAGCTACATGTAAAAAAATGAACTTAGACCTCCTTCTAACGCCATGCACAAAAGTCAGATCAAAATGGATTCTAGATCTCAACATCAGACATGAATCTATAAGGTACATCAAAGAAAACATAGGAGAAACACTCTACGACATCGAAACTAAAAGTATCTTTAAAGACAACACACCACTGACCAAGCAAATGGAAGCAAAGATAAACAAATGGGATTATATAAAATTGAAAAGCTTCTGCACCTCAAAAGAAACGGTGACCAAGATACAAAGACAATCCACAGAGTGGGAAAGGATATTCACCCAATACCCATCTGACAAGGGGTTAATATCCAGGATATATCAGGCACTGGTAGCCCTTCACAAGAAAAAAACAGCCCACCCCATCAAAAAATGGGGAGAAGAAATGAACAGAAGCTTCCAAAAAAGAAGAAATTTGAATGGCCAAAAGGCATATGAAAAAGTGCTCTTCATCTTTAATCATCAGGGAGATGCAAATCAAAACAACAATGAGGTACCATCTCACCCCACAGAGACTGGCACACATCCAAAACAGCAAGAACAACCGGTGCTGGCGTGGATGTGGGGAAAAAAAAGGGACTCTCATCCACTGTTGGTGGGAGTGCCGACTGGTCCAGCCCTTTTGGAAAACAATTTGGGCATTCCTCCGAAAACTAGACATTGAGCTCCCATTTGATCCAGCAATAGCACTCCTGGGAATATACCCAAGAGACCGAAAAACACATAGCAAAAACACTATCTGTGCTTCTTTATTCATCTCTGCGCTATTCACTATAGCTAGAATCTGGAAACAACCTAAATGTCCGAGAACAGAGGACTGGCTAAAGAAACTGCGGTTCATCTACACTATGGAATACTATGCAGCTGTCAGAAAAGATGAAATTATGAAATTTACCTGCAAATGGATGGACATGGAGACTATCATGCTGAGTGAAATTAGTCAGAAGGAAAAGGACAGATATAGAATGACTGCATTCATTAATAGGATATAAATAGATACCAGTGTTTTACTAAATGTGTGAAATGGTAATGGCAGACTAAAACTCACCATTGAATATACACAAAGAGACTTAAGTTTTAAACTCTAAATATCTGCAGGGCTAGCCACAATGTATAAAACAAGAGGGAGAGAGATGCAGAGACAGAGAGAGAGACAGAGAGAGAAAGAGAGGAAACAGGGCTACCTGCTGTCGAGGCAGCCTGGGGGTGGGTGGGAGGGGTGGGGTACAATGGTGGTGGAAATGGGGCACTGGTGGAGGGATGGGTGCTGGAATACTGTATTACCAAGAACCAATTGTGAACACCTTTGTAATTGTATGTCTCACGGTGGTATAATAAAAAAATTAAAAAAAAAAAACAGTGAGGGCTAGAGATATAACAGTCGATAGGGCACTTGCCTAGCGCATGACCAACCCAGGTTCAAGCCACAGTACTTCATATGGTCCACCTGCAACTACCAGGAGTGATTCCTCAGTGCAAAGCCAGGATTAAGCCCTGAGTGCAAAGCCCTAAGCACAGCCAGGTATGCCAATAGACAGGCAGGCACGCAGGCAGGCGGGGCGGGCAGGCGGATAGGCAGGCAGGCAGGCAGACAAGCAGACAGGCAGACAGGCAGACAGATAGATGCTGAGATTCATTGGGTGGGTTTAGAAATTTAATAGGCAGACAAAAAAAAACCTCTGGAAGAAAATGAATTAGGAAATACTATTTTATATAATTTTCTTCTCACTGTGTTCCAACGTTTGATAAGAAAATCATAAAACTATTTCTGTAAACCATAAGCACATATATTTCAAGATGTTCTGCTCCTCGCAGACATGGGCAGAGCTGCTACTGGCTCTCCCTGTGACCAGCCGCTCACAAGGCGCCCCAGGAGGGATGGTGGGTTCTAGCCGTGGACCACCACCCCAGCAGCGCCCGCAAACAAGCCAGATGACCCCCCACCCCATGAGGGCCTCCATTTTCCACATCTGGACTTCTCTCTCGTCAGAACTCCACCCAGCAGACCAGCCTATCACAGCCCGGCTCATCGAGTTCCACCCTGCAGCAGTCTTTCTTAAATGCGGCTCAGGTATGCCGGTCCAGAGACTCGCAGACATGGGGCAGAGCTGCTACTAGCTCTCCCTGTGACCAGCCGCTCCACGAGGCGCCCCGGGAGGGATGGTGTGTTCTAGCCCTGGCCCACCACCCTAGCAGAGCCTCGCAACAAGCCAGACGACCCCCCACTCCATGAGGGCCTCCATTTTCCACATCTGGACTTCTCTCTCGTCAGAACTCCACCCAGCAGACCAGCCTATCACAGCCCGGCTCGCGTGGCCACTCTGCGCCGCCCAGTTCATCAATAAATGCTGGACTTAGAGATACCTACAAGAGTATGCTACCTGCATGGCAGAGCCTGGCAAGCTACCCGTGTTGTATTTGATATGCCAAATACCAGCAACAATTATAGACCTCATTCCGGAATGGATTGAGGCTCTTTATGTTCCTGGAGCAAGCAGATGCCCTTGGGCTCTACTAGCATGAGACAGGACATATGGAGATGTTATTGGGGCCCGCTCGAGCAAATCGATGATGAACCGGAAGACAGTGATACAGTGATACAGTTCTGCTCCTACATAGTAATTCTGAGTCCTAATTTTATCTCTTTTTTTTTCTTTTTTGGGTCACACCCAGCGATGCTCAGGGGTTACTCATGGCTCTGAACTCAGGAATTACTCCTGGCGGTGCTCGGGGACCATATGAGATGCCAGGGATCAAACCCAGGTCGGCTGCATGGAGTCCTAATTTCAGGTTTCACTTACAGAAACAATATCAGAATTTTGAGAAATGCTAACCACAAAACCTTTCCTGTCTTATTAATGAAGAATAAGATAAAATACAACTATCAGCTTCCTTGAAATTTACTCAAGTTTGGTTAATCTTCTTAAGATGGATCCATTTCTTTATCTTTAAATATATATATATATGAATATATATATAGTGTAGATTTTGACCTACGTGGAAAATTTATAATTCTTTAACAGAATTTAATATAAGAGAGACCTACAATGTTTATTCCAAAATATAAAGGTGAAGTTAGTGAATTTTAAGAACTCTTCTACTTTTGATTCCATAATTCAGTTAATGAATCATTTTATTTTATTATTTTTAATTTATATTAGTTTATTTTTTAATATTTTATTATATTATTTCTAAGCAATCAATTGCTTAGAATATGCTTCCTTTGACATTTTTCGTGACTGACTTTTCAGTACCTAAAGTGTAGTCAACTGGAAGAGGCTATGTCTGATTTCTCTTTCTACTGTCTTCACTGCACACTCCCTTTCACATCACTCTGTTTCCGCTTTTATAAAATATCTGAATTTTATAAAATTGAAATTTTATAAAATTTAAAATTTTATAAAATTGAGCTCCATCCAAGAGAAAACCTGATCTTTCCCCTTTAAGTTTCATCAGTAAATGCTCAAGATGAGAGCCTTCTACTGGGACTATACCACCTACACAGCAGAGCCTGGCAAGCTAACTGTGTTTTATTTACTTGCTATGCCAAAAGCTAGTAATAATTATGGACCTCAGTTCCATGACCTGAAAAATAGTTTGGGGCTCTTCCTGTCCCTGGTGCAAGCAGATGCCCTTGGGTTACACTTGCTTGTGACAGGACTAATAGAGATGTTACTAGTGCCCACTCGAGCAAATGATGAACAATGGGAGGACAGTGATATATATCTCCAAGATGAATGCCCTCCAATGTCCTGATGAATCATCAAATCTTCCAGAAAGGCAATGGAGAAGATTATCTATGATCTTTTCGACAGCCATGTCCACCTGCCCACATATAAAATTCCACAGGATTGATATGTCATTTCCAATGTTCTCCCTGGTGAAATTCGGCATGCCATTTCATTGGTAAGGAAAGGAATAACAGCAATCCCAGACAAAATCAGACCCAGACACCTGAAGAATCTGCAGTCAGCACTCATCAATACATTGGCTAGACTCTTCAAGCACTACCTGTCTGAATGCAAAGTGCCCTCCCAATGGAAAAACAGCAGAACAGTTCTACAGTTCAAGAAGGGAGACATTCACGACATTGGCAACTATTGCCCCATCTGCCTGTTGTCTGTTATCTACAAGCTGTTCACTCGAGTCATCCTGAACAGGATTGGCAGAACACTAGATGAAGGACAGCCATGCGAGCAAGCTGGCTTCCAAAAAGGATTCAGCACAATCGACCGTATCCACATGGTAACCAAGCTCGTTGAGGTTTGTAAGGAGTTCAAGATGCCGCTCTGTCTCACGTTCATTGAATTAAAGAAAGCCTTTGATTCTGTGGAGACTGAAGCAGTCATTGAAGCCCTAGCCAAACAGGGTGTTCAAACCCAATACATCAAGATCCTTTGTGAGCTGTATTATGGATTCACCACCAGGATCTAACCATTAAACAAGGAAATGATCACTGATGTCAAAAAGAGGGGTTCAGCAGGGTGATAGCATTTCACCAAAACTCTTCAGCGTCACCCTTAAGAACATCATGAAACAATTAGAATGTGAAGGAATTGGAGTGAAGATAGATGGTCTGTCGGCAACTACACCACCTACGCTTCATTGATGATATTGTTCTAATAACACCAAACATTAGCCAAGCACCACAAATGCTGGCTGACTTTGACCAAGAATGTGGAAAAATAGGTCTACAGCTGAATCTCAATGAAACTATGTTCATGAATAATGAAATAGTTCCAGAGGCCCCATTCACTCTCAATGGAACAAACATCTCTGAATGAAGCAGTTATGTGTACCTAGGTCAAGAAGTCAACATGATGAATGACATAAAACCTGAGCTGTGCAGAAGGAAGAGAGTGGCATAGAATGCCTTCAAAAGCATCGAAGAAATACTGAAAAGACAAAGAACCTCAGGCTCTGGGCACATCTCCTCGACTCCACCATTATCCCTGCATTAACATATGTCCCAGATACCTGGGCCCTATGAAAGCTGAATGAGAACTATATTCAGGTCTCCCAAAGAGGAATCGAAAGAGCTATGCTTGGAATATCACGCCTCACACAAGTGAAGAAGGAATCCGGATTTCTGACCTCTGTCACTGTTCCAGAGTCAGGGACGCTGTCTCATTTACCAAGGCTTCGAAAATCAGATGGGCTGGACATGTAATGCGATTTGGAGACAACTGCTGGACTAGAGCTGTTACCGACTGGATCCCACGGGATGTCAAAAGATCATGTGGCCACCCACCTACAAGATGGTCAGACTTCTTCATCAAGACCCTGAATGAATGATTTGAGGCTCTTCATATTCCTGAAGCAAACCAGATGCCATTGGGCTACACTGGTATGTGATATGGTCAAATGGAAATGTTACTGGTGTCCGCTCGAGCAAATCGATGAATTTGATGTCAAGTGATCAAGTGATATATATATATGAAATATATATATTTGTTTATATATATATATATATCTTGTTTCATATTCCAAGAGTTGGTGTGGAATATCTACTCTCTCAATGAGCTTTATAATATCAACTATATTCTAAAGGCTTTCAAAAATTCAATAAGCTTTATGTTCATACGTGTTTTATTTTTCTCATCTTTATATCTAAACTCAATCAACATAAATCAATTCCTTATGTGGTTCTTGGTGTTAGTCTCTGCACGCTGATTTATCTGAAAGTTGTATATCATCCACAAACTTTTTTAGTATATGTGAACAAAAATTCGAAAGGCTAAAAAATGGATCATAGAAACCAGAAAAAATATCAATGCATACTTAATATTACCAATGTGATGTTTTAAATGTGTAAATCCTACATTTTTGAAAAAACAGATTCCAAGTATATTTCTTTTCCTTGATATTCAAGTACTAGTACCATCAAATATTATATATTATGTATATTAGTTTTTATATTTTACATATATTAGTCTCCTGTTCTCTACATCTATTAGAGTCTTACATATTCTCAATTACATGTAATTACAGATGATGTCTGTAACTACAGAAGCTTTTTAGAGTTTCCTGTTTTCTAAAAAATTCCATAATCACAAACATCTTATGATCAAATAAACTAATATTACAAGGGTTTCTCTGAGTTGATAGCCTCACCTTAGACTCAGATAATAAGATGTGATCAAAATTAACAATGACCCAATAAATTTTTTTCTCCAAGAAATTTATTGTTGAGCTATAATATTAGGAGTTACAATGGATGTTTAAATTTCTTGCTTTTTTATGGTAATTGCTGTTTGAGATATATAGTATTTATCATTGATAAGTCATATTTTCTGTGAGTTTGTTTGATATTAGATGAGATCGAATGTTCTTAGACAACTATACTTTTTTTATTCCCATTTTTAGAGATTGTAGACAGATCAGATAATAATAGCAATAACTCAAAAACACATAGATTTTTTTTAGTGGTATGACAAGATTTATTCGGAAAGGAAAATGTTAAAATAGAGGCTGAAGAAATGTGCCTACATGCATTAGCAAACAGGTGATGGAAGAAGGAAGGGGGTTGTTATGGCTTTGAAAAAAGCTGCTGGAGTGCTGTCCTTGAAGCTCCAAAGCAAGGGCAAGGTTGAGCTATTGCAGACACCCAAGCATGTCTGCTCCACAGTCCCAAGCCATTGGCCATGGGTAATAATAAGGCTGGTTAATCCATGTTATTTTCTGAAAATGTCGGATTTCCCCAGCTACAGCCCACTTCTCAGAGAGGACGGGAACCTGGGCTTTTTCACCGGCCCTGCGATCTCAAGTGGTCAAGGAGCTGTGCTAGGGAGAACTCCAGATAGGTTCTCTATATTATTAACTAGAAAAGAAACATACCCAGAGATGTTCGTTGGTCTAGGCCTAATATCTTGAATCTCATAGAAAATGCACAACAAATTTTTTGTTGTTGAATTTTAAAATACTTAAGGTAAGCAAAAGTTGATAAATAACTATTCCTATTCTACTGTCTAGTACCAGCAGGAATTCATTAATATTGAAAATGGGCTATCACACATGACAACCCTTTAAATGTATGTTCTGTAATCCATAGTCTGGAGGGGAAGGAAAAGAGAAAAGAGAGAGAAAGGGAAAGAAATAAAGAACCTGCCATGGAGGAGGGCTGGGGAGGGGGAGGGAACCGGGGATGTTGGTGGTGGGAGATGGGCACTGGTGGAGGGATGGGTGCTGGAACACTGTATGACCAAAACCAAATATGAACTTTTTAATTGTATATATTTGTAATTGTAAAAATAAAAAATTAAAAAAAAAAAGAAAATGGGCTATCAACGGCATGTTGTATGTAGTCAAGAACAGGGGCTTCCTAACACTTGATAGGTTGGCTGCAGAAGTAAGGGATGCAGCTCTTATAAAGGGACCAGGGACAAGGAAAATTTTTTGGAAGCTGAGCCGCTGGCCTTGATACTTGAGATACCAATGCTTAGGCAGCCAACCTAAGGCAGGCATGTATTGGAACATCTCACACATATTCATTAGCAGTGTTTAAGCACTAGAATATGTGTTAGCTTGGTGGTATTTCATATTTTTGAAACCAGAATGGAAAATAACAGGGCATGTATTCATGGCCTTCTCTTTTAATCATAGAGGCCCATCACAAATGCTGTGTTTGTCGGCTGTACAGTATAGCATTGTTTGTCGGCTGTACAGTATAGCAGGTCACTTGTGATTCCTTCCCTTGATTTTTACTTCACTAAGAACTTTTATCAAAGTTTATTTTATGAAAATTAGAATTTCAAAAAACACATAGATTTTTAAATGGGTAAAAATGACTCTTAAAGAGTATGAATTTCATATTGGTGTTATTTTTTTTTTTGCTGACTAGGAGTTTTTGATTTGAAAAATAAAACCAGCAAAACTCAAATCTAAAAACATAGGTTCTAATTCCAGTTATACCAAAATTCTTTAATATTTTTAGACTCTAGTTTTCATTAGCATTCTGTGGACAGTGAGACTAAATTATATGTGATATTTAGTGTTTTTCCCTTGCATCATTTCCAGTTAACAGATTATGACTGACTAAAGATTGTATTAAGAATAATTCTGAGGCTGATTCTGAATTAAAGTATAATAATGTTATGGGTGGCTCAGTAATGGGGAGTTGAGTCCAGAAAAGAGTGTTTCTGCCTCTGCTGGATCCAACTTCATCACCAAAGTTTGGGAAAATACCTGGCCTAGATCAGGTCAGCCCTAACTTCAGCACAGCAATTCTTAGTCTATGAATAAAACTCTCCCTCACAGAAAAGACTTTTAGGAGGAAGCAGAATGATGAATGAAGATAGTTTTTACTTAGATGTAAGGGGAAAGAATGAGAGAAGTACAAGTTTGTGAGAGAACCTGGGCTTCTCTAGAGTGAAATAGCAAGGAAAGAATCATAGAAACAAGCAAACAAGGTAGATACATGTTCAAGGGAGAACACAGGTATGAAGTGCAAACCATGAATGGCTTTTATATAATCCTTCCAAATAAGATTTTTTCTGGAGATTTGCATACATAAATATTAATCTGGATGTTGTCACAGGAAAGTCTTACACTGTTGATGGTCTCATAATATCAGACCTTGTACTGTAGATGATTTCTTCATAATCTCCTGTATTCTTCCATGTCTTTTCATTTTCAAGAGGTCAATCCTTCTCTGGATGGGACCTCGGATTTCTACATGTGGGAATTGTCATAGCTTTCCTTCTACAAAGAGCTGAGGATTTAAATCTCAAAGGGATGCAACATTCATGCCCTAAGACTACTTCAGAGCCTGGGAATCTCCTCTTAAATTTCATTATACCCAAACCCCCCAAAATTTCCAGAGCTCCGCAACACCACATGTATGCCTGCAACAGTATCATGAATGATTTTCTAAGACTTCCATAATTATAAATAATAAAGTATTTCTAAGCATACAGTGTATCTTACTTATTTCAAATAAAGAACCACAAGAGTTTTAGTAATAACTTATAAATCATTTCACATGACAAAATACAATAGGCTTTTACACAAAATCCTTAGTAGTATGTATTATCTATAAAGCAACTGCTACAGTTAATTACCCCTGTAATTTCAACCCTCTATAATACTTAGATCAAGAAAACTTAGATTTATCGTCTAGAGTGAAACTAATTCTCTTGAAAAACATAAATGCTCACAAAAGGGGCAGATTCCACTTAACATTAGCACACTTTATTGGGAGGTTTTCAAAACTGTCTTCAGCAGGGGCAAGTGCCTATGTCTGGAGGGAAGGTAACTCAAGTGCAGATTTTTGGAGTGCCAGTACAGAAAAGTGCCCTTGGTGGGATGAGAAAGGGCAAATAGGGACAAAGAAAAGTTCTGATCATCACTTATTTACATGAAAATAAGAATCAAGATGTTGATGACATACCCTCTTATACCAGTGAGAATAGCATATGTCAAAAAACTGGGAATAATCAATGTTGGTGAGGGAGGCGAAAAGGAATTCTCTTCCACTGCTCATGGAAATACTGTCTGGTTCATTCCCTATGGAAACAGTATGGAGATTCCTTAGGTAAGAATAGAGCTGCCATATGACCCAGCAATTACTCTTTTTTAGTGTCTAATCCCAAAAACAAAAACATTCATTCCAAAGAACATATGCACCACATCATTCATTGCAGCAACAATTACAATAGCTAGAATGCTAAACAATTTCACTTACTTGTGCTATTCATAATAACACAATGAAGGAATGCTAGGTATGAAAGGAAGGTTACAAACCACGCCGGACTCTAGACTATAAAAATGAAAACAGAGAATTAAAGAAATAGATGAGAAGTAAGCAAAGGCAGGTGGGAAGTAACAGGTCCAGGAAGAAGGGGCCTCAAACAGATCAGTAATGTGAAGGTGTGTTATATCTATGTAGTTAAACCATAGAGCCAACAGCACTGAAAGCATAAGATCCAAACTACAATAACTTAACTTGAAAATGTGCCTGACAGCAGGCAGGTGGTGGAGGGATGGTAGGAGGGAGGTAACCTGGGGACACTGGTGGTGTGATTGGTGTTGAAATATTGTATGCCTATAGTTTTATGAATAATTTTGCAAATCATGGTGCCTTAATAGAAAGTTGACTTTAAAATGAATTTAAAAATTATCTTCTTCTAGAACTTGTTTTAAAATCACAGATGCCCCAAAATCCCCAAGAGAGTACTCTGGAAACTGGAGAAATGCAGCTATCAGCATCATTAATCAGGAATCATAAATGAACCACAGAATTTTGAAAACCATTATGGAAGCAAGAGTCAAACAATCTTCTCCCAAAATTATCTTAGGAAACATTTATGTACAGGTAAATTTCAGTTCCTTACAAATAACTAATAGTATTCTGAAGTCATTCTGAAATAGTTGGTGCAAAAGATATTTTTGCCAATATTTCTGTGACAAAAAATCACAATAATTTAGTCTCTTTAATGTCAGAGATTCTCTTATGACATCCAAAACTATTTACTTCTGTATGACAGCAACTATTCCTTAACTAGTAAAGCATTACATTAGGAGTCAGAAAACTTGAAATTTGGCATAATATTTTTGCATTATCACTGTAACCTTGATTAATCCATAATTATCTAAGGTTCAATCATCTCATTATAAACATTCAGGAGGTCAAACTATACTTGTCTTTGGTCTTATGCAAAATTAAAAGAAAATCTTATGAAATGCAGAAGTATTGTCATGTAATAAGTCATAACATAAATATGTAACTAAGAGAGGCATAGAAATTCTTAGACCTGTAATTGGTTGTCCCATTAAGTAGACTCATCATACTTCAAGGTAGAGAAACCAGAGTGTTGGTCTAAGGCTCAGATAGTAGAGCACATGCTTTTTGTGACTTTGAGTTATTGCCCCCATGACTCGATTAACACCCCACCCAGTAAAAGGGTGGAAACGGTTTATCCTAATTCTAGGAAATCCTGGGTGTGTCCTGTCTTTCAAAAAAGAAAAATTATATTCTTAATACAGCTATACTTTTGATTTACTTAATCTTGTCTCCAGAAATGACATAAATCTCAGATTAAGACATAAATCATAATTTGTGTTTAGTAAAGGATACCATCAAGACAAACCAGAAAAGTGGAAAGTTATTCATCAGTTCCTTAATCAGCAAAAGTTATGAACAACTCATTTGCCTTTCAAATTGAGAAGGAAGGAACAAATGGTGAACATATACACATTGAAATACTCCTAGAAATGAAGAGGAAAAACTATTGGTTTCTAAACAGCATATAATTAATCTCAATTTTTTTAATCGTAGGTGGAGGAAGAAGGAAACCAGACTCAAAGGTCTAAATTATGCATGATTCATTTCACTTATAAGACATCAAGGAAAAAGAACAACCAAAGATGCTTATATATTAAAGATGAATTTTACTTTTAAGGGATAAAAGTGGGGCCAGAGAAATAGTATGGCGGGTAGGTCTCTTGCCTTGCATGTGGCCATCCTGGATTTGATACTCTGCACTCTATACAGTCTCCTCAGCACAGACAGAAGTGATGCCTGAGTGCAGAGCAGAGTAAGTCCTGAACATAGCTGGGTGTGGTCCCCAACAAACGGAATGAATGAATGAATGAATGAATGAATGAATGAGTGAGTGATAACCATGTTGTAATGTTCTGTATCTTAATTCTAGTCATGGCTAACAATTTTGAAAACTCATAGAACTATGCACTAAAAACGTGATTTTCACTATACATATTTTCACTATACATAAATTAAAATAAATTAAAAGTAAAACATAAACGGCTCTGTTACAAGTAAGCCTAAGGCAAAATCTCATCTTAGATGCTATAGAATACTGAAATATAATTTATCTTATCTAAAAATAATATAACTGTGCAAACCAAAACTAGGCTATAATTTTTCAAAAACCATATACAAGGCACAAAATTATGCTTATTAAACACATAAGTGGCTGGTCAGAATGTCATTTACCACCTTTGAATAGCTATAAAATATTTATACATATTTTATACCTTTCCAAATAAAGCAAAAGTAAATTAATGCAAAATTACCTTTCTAGGAGAAGCTGTCAAACTTTTGCAATTTTTTGGCCAAAATGGAATTTATGACTTCCTGTTACATTAAATTTGGTCCTAATGCCTGGATGAACCATCCCAAATGGGCAATTTACTATGATAAACACTGTTTCCTAACAAGAGGGAAAGAAGTGGCCTGGGAAGATAACTGCTGGGATTTTAATGTACTCTCTGAAATACTCTGACATAGTCTGCTAGAGAGGATAATTTAATATCAACCAGAAACCAGACTCAAAATTCCATTTCCTGAAAAAGATCATCAAAAAACAAATGCAATTTAATTTACCAAAAAGGTATTAAACATACAATATATGCCAAGCAATAAAGCTAAACCAAGGTGAACAGTTAAAAAAAATACAGTATTTGCCTTCAAAAACTTTTCAGGTTAGCAAAAAAGAGACATGTATACATATACTTCATCACAATGATTTAAGTGTTATGGTTGGAAAGTATGCTCAGGATACTAAGATAAAAAAGAAGTGCTTAAGGATTAGATGAAAAAGTATATAAAATATTGATTATGATTGCAATATTAACAGGAACAAAGAAGACATTTGGTTGAAATCACTTCTTCATACTTACCACCACCTTCCATTACAATTTTAACAATACTGAACATAGCAAACTTGCACCAATATATTTATCTTTTTTGATAATTTCCAGTGTGATAAAATTACCCAATGGCAAAGGTATAATAAGCTAAAGGCTTCATTTGTATCATGAAGGAAAGATCTCTGCAATAAATTTCCTCTTGTTGAAATCAAGGATCCCGCGCATCACTTTTAAAATGCGTAATCAATCTTGAGAGTTTTTTCTTTCTATTTTTAGCTTAAAACATCTAGTATTCAAAATTTCTCAGTAAAAAATCCTGGAATAGCCTTACCAGATCCTCCATTTTAGGGCATTTGAAGGTTTTGATCAAGGCTTTGGTCTCACAGAATCCACCTCATAACTCACTTTTGTTATATTTGTCAAGATTCAGTTTCTTGTGTATAGCCTATAATTGTTACTTGTTTTTGGCATATCAAATATGACTAGGGTAGCTTGCCATGCTCTTCCCTGAGGGTGGTATACTCTCTGTACTAGGCTCTCATGTTGTGCATGTACTGAAGAACCACAACAGGGAGAGATAGGATTTTCTCTCGGATGGAGTTCTGATGAGCTGTGGAGTCCTAATGTTGAAAATGACTGCCCTCATGGTATGTAGGGTACCTCTGGCTTCTTTTGAGGCTCTAATTGGAAAGCAGCCAGGGCTAGAACCCACCTTCCCTCCCAGGTGCCTCATGATCAGCTGAGCACAGGGAGAGCCGGTAGCAGCTCTGCCCTGTGTATCTGAGTCCAATTATAGATCTCGTTCCCAAGACCTAAAGGAATAGTTTAAGGCTCTTCATGTTCCTGGAGCAAGCAGATGCCCTTGGGCTACACTAGTACATATGGAGATGTTACTGGTGCCCACTCAAGCATATGGATGAACAATGGGAAGACAAGTGATACAACTGATACAAGTGTATAGCCTAACAGTTTTGGGGTGGGGAGATCCTTATTTTCATTGACTGGATGCTCACACTGATCCTTACTACAGAGATTTTGCCACAAAGCAGCTTACATGGTAGTTCTTTTCAGAGTGAATCAGGGAGAAGGGAAACCGGAATAGAAGCTACATCCTCCCTCCTCCACCTTCACCAATCACTTGTATCACTTGTATTTCTTGTTTTCCTGGTGTTCATCAATTTGCTCCAGTGGGCACCAGTAACATCTCCGTA
The DNA here is from genome assembly GCA_021461705.1 of Cryptotis parvus. Taxonomy (NCBI): domain Eukaryota; kingdom Metazoa; phylum Chordata; class Mammalia; order Eulipotyphla; family Soricidae; genus Cryptotis; species Cryptotis parvus. The sequence continues at coordinate 34,015 of JAJIBD010002848.1, forward strand.
TGTCCTGTCACAAGCGAGTGTAGCCCAAGGGCATCTGTTCGCTACAGGAACATGAAAAGCCTCAAACTATTCCTTTAGGTCATGGGAATGAGGTCTATCATTGTTACTCTTTTTGGCATATCAAATACAACATGGGTAGCTTGCCAGCCTCTGCCATGTGATGGGATACTCGGTAGTAGCCTCTCACTTCGAGCTTTACTGATGAACCTCAACAGGGAGAGATTAGCTTTTCTCTTAGGTGGAGCTCTGAGGAGCTGTGGAGTCCGGATGTTGAGAATGACTGAGCTCATGGTGTAGGGGTTCCTCTGGCTTCTTGCTTGGCTCACTGGGATGACAGGTCACGGCTAGAACCTGCCTAGAACCTTATACAGTGTATAAATGTGAAAGATCCTGGGAAGGACCTGGTCCAAACTTCCAGGATTATCTAAGACTGTTGTGCTCTGGTTCAGCTGTGGGTCTGGAGTGTCTCTCTTCCAGGGTTGCTGGCTGTGGTGGTTGGAAGCTCCCAGCCACCAACATGAAGGTGGAGGATTGGGAGGAGGAGCCCAAATCCCTGCTCCAAGTCTGGCCGGCCAGCATAGCCCTCCCCCCCGCACGAGTGAGCAAACGCTTGGAACTATGTTGAACTCGGCCAGGGGGCTGGCCAAGCCATTTACCACCCTCCAGAACTCCATGGGCTGCTTCCACATGGGGCCGACCAGTACAACTGTGAGTCTGGAGTGGTTGGGTCTGGAGTGCCTCTCTTCCAGGCTTTCACCGATATTTTCAAAAGCTGATGTAGCATTGGTATGATATAAAGAAGAAAGGGATGCATATCTACCCAAGTAGACAGGCTTGGAAGACAAGTGGAAAAACTGCATGAAGAGCATTTCAAATTCTCTGAAACAATTCTCATGTTTACTGCAAAACTTAATTTAGGAAAAAAATTACTACTGAGTTTATCTTTTTTTCAAAACATCCTTTTTGAGAGCATCTGAAAATCAACATGATAAATGCCTTAAAATTTGCCAGGATAAATGCTGCAAATATCTAAGCTGAATTACCCATTTGTATGGTTAGAGTCTGAATAATTCATTTACATTTTTCATTTCTTTAAAGAGGAGAATAAACTAAGATACAAAGAAAAACTGAACAAAAACCTCAAGGTGGATAATTTAAAATTTTACAAGTTGCAGGAAAGCCAAAGGCGCCATCAACAATAAACAATAAATTTGCTCTATAATCCAATTAATATTTACCAGCCAGATTATTTATAAAATAAAACAATACATCTAGGGAATACAACTACATACGGGCAAAAAAATCACATCAATGAGTTTAAAAAAAAAATTACAGGGGCCGGAGTGATAGTCCAGTGGGTAGGGCATTTGCCTTGTGCACAGCCGACCGGGTTTGATCCCGGCATCCCATATTATCCCCCAAGCACTGCCAGGAGTAATTCCTGAGCAAAGATCCAGGAGTAACCCCTGAGCATCACTGGGTGTGACCAAAAAAGCAAAAAAAAAAAATTTTTTTTAAAGTACAAAATGAGGTTAGATAAAAATACATTTTTTTAAAGTCAGTTTTTAAAAAAGCTATACTCAAATATTGCCAACATGGATCAGTCCCTTTGAATTGCTGGTTTGCTTGTCTGTCTGTCTGTCTGTCTGTCTGTCTGTCTGTCTGTCTGTCTGTCTGTCTGTCTGTCTGTCTGTTTTTGTTTGTTTGTTTGTTGGCTGTATTTAGGCTGTGGTATGGAAGCCGCCTTAGCAAAACTTCAGGGACTAGGGAAGGAGAATTCCCTAGTATACTTGGCAAACCAAACATCCAATGTTAAGGCCCTAGGATGCATAGCCCTGCATCTGGGAGGCAAGGGCCACACCAGTGGTACTTGGGCCACCAGAATCCACCTACTATGATTGCGGGCCTCTAGAGTTAAACTTTACAATGCTCAGGAGGTCATATGGTGCAGGGGATCAAGCAAGTTCCCAAAGAATGTGCTCTAACCAAGTCCTATCTCACTACTCCCTAATTAATGTTTTTATAATAAAGGAAACTGGGGTTACAATGTGAACTTTCTTGTGATCTATGTTAATTACAATGTAGGTTTAAATTTCTTACTTGCAAAAAGATTGAGGTATTTCCTATTACAATGCACAAAGTGATATTCAAAACCAAGCACATTTCAAACCAATAGAGATTAAATGTAATTAATTAAATTTCACATTAATATCTAGTTATCCTCAAGTAATATTTTAAAACCTAAAATTTATTTCTATTTTCTCATTAGTAATAACAATACTTGCTTATCAACACTACCAAGACAGGACATGGAACTATGATGTGAAAAGAAAATTAATATTTTTTCTAGTTGTGGTTCATATCAAAAAAGAAACTAAGCTTCACTGCTGCTGCAAATATATATATAATTATATATAATATATGCAAATATATTTGCAGACATGGGGCAGAGCTGCTACTTGCTCTCCCTGTGCCCAGCCGCTCACAAGGAGCCCAGGAGAGATGGCGGGTTCTAGCCCTGGCCCGCCAGCCCAGCAGAGCCTTGCAACAAGCCAGACGACACCCCCACTCCATGAGGGCCTCCATTTTCCACATCCGGACTTCTCTCTAGTCAGAACTCCACCCAGCAGACCAGCCTATCACAGTCCGGCTCACCGAAATCCACCCTGCTGCAGTCTTTTTAATCCGGCCCAAGTATGCTGATCCAGAGACAGACATGGGGCAGAGCTGCTACTTGCTCTCCCTGTGCCCAGCCGCTCACAAGGAGCCCAGGAGAGATGGCGGGTTCAGCAGACCAGCCTATCACAGTCCGGCTTGCACGCCGCAAGCGGCCGCACGGTTCATCATTAAATGCTGGACTTAGAGATGACTGCAAGAGTATGCTACCTGCACGGCAGAGCCTGGCAAGCTACCCGTGTTGTATTTGATATGCCAAATACCAGTAACCATTATAGACCTCATTCCGGAATGGATTGTGGCTCTTTATGTTCCTGGAGCAAGCAGATGCCCTTGGGCTCTACTAGCATGAGACAGGACATATGGAGATGTTACTGGGGCCCGCTCGAGCAAATCGATGAACAACGGGAAGACAGTGATACAGTGATATTATATTATATATGCAACCCCACGTGGAAGCAACCCATGGAGCTGACCTCCCGGTAAGGGGCTCAGTCAGTCCCTGGCCGAGTCCAACACTGCTCTAAGGGTTTGCTCATATGTGCGGGGAGAGAACACACTGGCCGGACTCAGAGTGGAGATTTTGGCCCTGCCCTTTCCTCTGGCTCCATGCTAGCTGCCCCGAAAGAGACCCACCCACCCCAGACCCACAGCTCCATTCCCAATGATAATATACGGTTAGAATATTATCTAATATTCTTAGATAATGCTGATTTTAGGATAAGGTCCTTCCCAGGAACTTTCACATTTATACATTGTATACAGTTCTAGACAGATTCTAACTGATACCAGTAAGCCTAGCAAGAAGCCAGAGGAACCCACACATCATGCGGTCAGTCATTCTCAACATCCAGACTCTAGTTCCTCAGAGCTCCGTCCAAGAGAAAACCTGATCTTCCCCTTTAAGTTTCACCAGTAAACGCTCAAGATGAGAGCCTTTTATTGAGAATATACCACCTACAGGGCAGAGCCTGGCAAGGTACCCGTGCTTTACTTGTTATGCCAAAAACTAGCAACAATTATGGACCTCAATTCCATGACCTGAAGAATGGTTTGAGGCTCTTTCTGTCCCTGGAGCAAGCAGATGCCCTTGGGTTACACTTGCTTGTGACAGGACATATGGAGATGTTACTGGTGCCCGCTCGAGCAAATCAATGAACAATAGGAAGACAGTGATACAGTGATATATAATATTATATATTTAATATTTTTGCATATCCCAAAAATAATTAAGAGCTGGATTTAGTATTAAAATCCTGAAAAGAACCCTGGGCAGGGTTATTGAGAATGTAAGCAATGCTTCTCTTATATTGCCCTTCCTTCAAAATAAAAAACCGACATAAGGAAGATAAGAAGTAAGCCTCAGAGAATCAGTTCACCAGGGACTTTACTGACAACCTGGTGCCACATGTCTTAGGTTCTGTCTTTTCTAAAAAAAAATACAATTCCTAGGTCTTTTGCTATGAAACTTTGTATGACCACACAGGCGATATAGTTGTCCTGAATGTGAGTTTGCCATCTTTCAAGTTGCTGGCTAATTGCTAATAAAGTTCTGTTGGATGACAGGCTTAGCTAGTTTGGGAGCTTTGCTGTTTTATCCACTCACAAGTTAATCTATTTACATGTTCTTAAGCCAAGGTTCATACTAATGAGATCTCTCTCCTATATAAACACTGATGGAGGGTGTGGCAGTTACAGAAGTAGCATTGACTCTGAATGAGTATCTTCTGACTTATTATTATACATCTACTAAGACTTCTATGTTATCTAGATTGGGCACGGCTCCTCTTTATACCTACTGCACCCAGCGTGGGACGTGGGACAGTTAGAATTTACCAGGAGACTACCACCCTGGCTACATTGAGACTATTGTTTAAGATTATAGGAAGGATCATACTAGTTTGACCTCTTGCAGGCAAGTGTGACCCTTTCAGTATACAGAGATCAAGATACTCAGAATCACCCTGGTGCAAATAAGAAGAACCTTGTGGGTGCCATCTAGATTACATGAAGCCCATAAAATTAAGATATATTACTTTATACCAGCCCCCTACAGTGTTTCACATAAGAGATGATCTTGAAAAAGGGATTAGTCCTTAGTTTAGACCTGTAATAGGGTGTGGCACCACCCTTCTACACTCTTCTACTATCTAGAAGCTGTTTAGGGTTCTTTGTTGACAGAACCCTCCCTGTTAACAGTTAGGATTACTTTGGTGTATATAAGAGGACTGACTTGAGCACACCAGATATTAAATGATATAATATAATTCTAGGAAAACTGTAGGACATAGCTCTCCATAGTAAAACACAGAAGCTGAACTAGAATCAGGGTGGAGAATTTCAACCTATTGACTGCATACGGCCTGCAAAACATGTGGTCTGGACTTGTCACATGACATAACAGACAAGTATATTACTTATCATTTGCCTATAGCCCATTGCCAGTATAGTTGTGTTCATGAATGTTATAAGTATCCAAATAGCCCTTATATAATAATATACAGCAATATCTGAAGACCATTTTGGTTGCAACACCTGGGAGTAAAATTATCTTCTAGCAAAGAGTTCAAACATACTGCTATTTCCTATATTGCATAGAATGGCCCCACAATAAAAAATTATTCAGTACTAAATATCCAAAATGATAAGGTTAATAACATGTTCTAAGGAAAAAAAATATTCCTTTATCTCTTTAAGAGTAACCAATAGTTACCATCTGTTAGTATCATCTGTTGGATGAGATGATTTTGACTTCAACAACCTGAAAGTAATTTTTCCCCAGAAATCAGATCCATGAAGATGAGTACCTACAACTGAACAATATAGGGCTCACAGTCTTAGGGTCACAAGTTACAACACAGTTGTAACAGTTGTAGCACTACCACATACAAAAGAGATAGGAAAGGAAAGAAGCAGTCTTAGAAGCTAAAGGAGAGAAGCTAAGCACTAGACTTACCTGTAACTTTCATTTTATTGTTCCCTGCCCTCCCTTTGGTTTTGCCATGACTGAGACTTAGTTGCAGTGCTTATGCAAGATCACACACTTTGTGATCACAAATGTAGTGTCACCGAATCGCATATGGTGTGTGGGGTTATGCCAAGAATGGAGCATACATATGTCTTCAAAGCCATCACTCTGCCACCTCAGGGATCAACTGTAATTTTCATTGAGAAAACAGAACCTAACATCTCTGTGGATAGATATATCTTCAAGGGAGTGGGGAAAGATATTTAGTTCTTATTGCCTGCAAGTGAAGCTAGACAAGTAAGCAGTGAACTTTCTCAGACTTTGGAGTGGAGGTGAGCAACTGAGAAAATACCTCTAATAATTAGTTTTATTAGTTTGTAGGGTCTAGTCAATATCATTTCACACACATTAAAATTAATAATAAGCAATAAATTAGTCTTCAGCTGACAGCTACTTCCTAGGACTTCTCCCTCAACAGGAATAAAAGAATGGGTAAACACAGACCTTAAAACTAATTCAAAAGCTCTTGAGTACCCTGTAGTTAACTTCAGAAAGTGTTACACACTTCTTTAATTGATCCACTCATCATTGATTTGCTATATATCATCATTAAATATTAAGTTAGGTAGCAAAGAAAAGAAACTAATAAGGCAAAAGACCCTCTTTCATTATAGAATGAGAGACAAACTAAAAGGTTATTGATCAAAGACTACCAGGGAAAAAAAATTCTCAAAAACCCCCTTCAGGGAACACTTGGAAAGCAGTTTAATTACAGAGAACAATCTCAGTTGTTGGCAGGAAAAGTCATTCATGACTAACCTGCCAGGATCCTTCAGAGATATTACAGCCTTGATAAGGGAAATTCAATATATGTCAAATCTCAGAGATATATGTTAGAGCCCATAGGTATGATGCCTTTTGAGTCTGTTCAAAGCCATCCTAGCCAATGATATAAATTCAGAACTCTGACTTACAGTTAAAATGAAAGAGGCATTATTTGCCATCCAATGCACAGATAAAAGAACCCTATTCCTCTAGGGAAGCACATATCTAGGCAGTTTAACATACTTTTAATTTGGATTTCTATTTGGTACATAAACAATACAGACTCTACTGAACTTTATATAAGCCCCAGCAGATGTAATGTATTCAGATTTTCAAGTGGATCTAAAACGATTCAACCTCTGGGACTGCTGCTGAAAAGAAAAACTTATGAGCTAGAAAGTAAAATGTTTGTATAGCAGCAAGAAGTGGGGACAGGGAAAGAGTCTATTAAAAAGGAGATAATGAGAAGCCAACCAGAGAGAAATCTGTCAGAATTAAGAGTTGGGACTAGTTACAGCCAGCTAAATCTTTTCAGTTTAGACATCTGAGAAATGCTATAAAGTAATTTCATGTTACAAATGTGAATTTCTCATCTTAATAGCTTACAAATACAATTTTCTGTAGACTTATGTTCAACAATTAATTAAAAGTATGAGTTCCGGAAAATCTTTTATTAAATATTTTCAAATTATCTAAGGTTGTTGAAATTCAAGTTCAAAGATTTAGTTCAAACTATGTTTTCCATAAAAAGGACTTATTTTATAGACTATTTATCTATGAGATGTATAGGCTCCTATGGTAATAAATGAGTAAAAAATTTATCGGGGCCCTCTGGGGATACACCAAGTGGTTCTCAGGTCTTGCTGCTCCTGACCTTATACTGAGGGGTCAATCCTGACAAATGTTGACAAACGTGATGCCAGAGATTGAACTGCAGTCCGTTGAGTTCAAGGCAAGCATATCAGTCCCAGAGTTAGCTTTCTAGCCCCTATTGTTGGCATTTTGAACTATAAATATATTAGTATCTATAAGATGCATGTCATAAAGAGTAGCTGAGCATTTCTATCACCAGTTATCATATTCTATTGTTATTTGCCCACATTGTCCCCAATGTTGATGATCTTTACTATATTTATGCAACTACCTGCATAAATCAGCTAAAAGTGACCCAAACATGTATGTCAAGGACTTCTGAATATTAGATTTGACCTTCTATGAGAAAAGGTCACCACATGGTTTTATAATACTTTTAAATGTTTAAATTGCACTATGATGCTATATTATTGATTCACTGTTAGCATAGCTTGGTTCTACTACTTTTTTAAAAATTATTCAAAGACCACATTCTATGGTGAAAAATAACATAGAACCTGCACACATGTGTATCAGTTCTAATCAAAACAATTCAAAACAATTAAACATTCAAAAAAATTCTTAGCTTTATCTTCAAAAAATAAAGATTATATAGTTCGCTATATAACACACAGTAACCATTCATAATTATAGGTTATCATCTTTGTGAAAGTAGTTACAACTTATGGTCATCATGTCAATGTATTATATTAAAAATAACATAATTAGGGGCCGAGTGCTAATCCAGTGGGTAAGGCATTTTTTCTTGTATGTGGTCAACCCCGGGTTCAATTCTTGGCATCCCATATGGTCCCCTGAGCACTGCCAGGAGTAATTCCTAAGAGCAGAGCCAGGAGTAATCCCTGAGCATTGCCAGGTGTGACTCAAAAAAAAAAAAAAGAACAACATAAATAAGATGGTATTTGGGAAAACAGAGTGTGGAAAACAAAAACCAGAAATTTCATTTAAAATACACGTGAGTATAATGAAAAGCAACATGTTCATTTTCCCAATGATAAATCAGGAACACATGCAGATTTTAAAAGCCTTTTTTATCAAATTTAATACATATCATCCTATCAAAATAATAAAGCTGATACTTTAGAGTACAGTGAGGCAAAACCCCCAAATCCTAAGTAAGGCATAGAATAATCTGTTAAGCAAAAAGAACATCATAATAACAGAGACAATATGCCTAACACCCAACTCATGTTTTCTTTTGCATCATGCTAAAAATGTAACAGTAGCAATCTGATAGAGTTTAGGAATCTATTTATGAAACATTGTATTTTTATCCAAAATGGACCTAGTTCTCAAGTCTGAAAAAAATCGAATACTTTATAAGTACAATGAGAAATTTTCTTATTTTAAAATTTAATTAAAGTTTAATTGCCAGATAACATATTTGTTTAAAATTTACCTGATTTGAAACTTGTACACTTGAAAAATGATGATCTCCATAATTACAAGTTTTTTTCTTTGTGATAAGAATCTTTAACATGCACTCTTTTAACAACTTTTAAATGCAGAATATACTAAAAGTGGAGACATATTGGTAATTTGGTCGCTGCAGGGGAAGGTGGGCACCAGTGGGCTAAGAAACATTTTGAAGTGCTATTATGTTGGGCATTAAGTGGCTACTCTTGGGGCCTGATTCTTTCCCACCATAAGGCCCAATGGGCGGCACCCAGATGTGAGCTCTGTTTTCAAGGCAATAAAACTTCCAAAAGTCCAAATGTTTACATCTGCAAGAGAAAAACACCTGTTTACAGGACAGGAAGTGTGTCTGGCCTTCTGAATACTTTGTTGCAATGGATCAGAACGCTATTTGTGCTTTGTATCCCTGTTACTCAGAAAATTTCGTATAAAAGTCCTGAGCTATGCTTAGTAAATCAGAACTGCTCTCCAGAACCCCGACTGTGTTGGTGTCTTTCTTTCCCTCTGCAAGGCAGAAGCTTCTCCCAAATCCTACCCTCTCCTTTTTGCAGGGATGAAGTGCCCCAAGATCTAGGTCTCCCTCATTCATGCGGGGAGGCGTGTGGGGAGCTACTGACCAGGGCCCTGACGGTATGAAACTGTACTTTTCAAACTTGTAAACCAGTTGGTACATACGCTTGTAAACCAATTTACTTTAACTGAAAAAAAAATCAAACAACTTGAATTTTAATCATTGGAAAAATATGCAATATAGTATCACTGATTATAGTGATCATGCTATATATCATATCTCTATGACATTTACAACTAGGACTCTATTCCTTAGGATCCCGTTCACTTATTTTGCCTATCTCCCAATTCTGCCAACCATAATCTACTCTCTGTACCCATTTTGTTACTGTTGTTATTCATTTGTTTGATTTTAGGTTTCATATCAAATAAGATCATATGATATTTGTCTTTCACAAATTTATTTAAACATGCAAAGTACTCTCACATTCCGACTACATTGTTGAAAATGGCAAGATTTCCTTCTTTTTTTGAGTAGCAAGACTTTTGTTTTACTTTATAAATTTTATTTTATAAATTTTAGATATTAATTTCTCTGAGATACAGTGAAAGCAGTGTTAAGAGGACAGTTGATAGCTCTGGAAGCATTCATCAAGAAAGAAGAAAGACTCACCACAGAGGCTGGGACATATTCAAAAGAGCAAGAACAACCAGAGCTGGTGTGGAAGCAGGGAGAAATGGACTCTCATTCATTGTTGGTGGGAATGTCGACTGGTACAGCCTTTTTGGAAAACAATATATGGACATTCCTCCAAAAACTAGATGTTGAACTTCCATTTGACCCAGCAATACCACTCCTGGGAAAATATCCTGGAGACTCAAAAACACACAACAGAAACACCACCTGCACCTCTACATTCAAAGCAGCACTATTCACAATAGCCGGAATCTGGAAACAACCTAAGTGTTCCAGAACAGATGACTGGTTAAAGAAACTTTGATACATCTACACAATGGAATACTATGCAGCTTTCAGGAAAAATGAAGTTATGAATCTTGCCTACAAATGGATGGACATGGAGATTATCAGAGTGAAATTAGTCAGACATTCCTCCAAAGACTAGAAATTGAACTCCCATTTGACCCAGTCATACCACTCCTGGGAATCTACACTGGGAGGCCAAAAATACGCAGCGGAAACACCATCCCTACTTTTATGTTTATAGCAGCATTAATCACAATAGCCAGAATCTGGAAACAACCAAAGTGCCCAAGAATCGATGACTGGATAAAGAAGCTTTGGTACATCTACACAATGGAATACTATGCAGCTGTTAGGAAAAATGAAGTTATGAAATTTGCCTATAAATGGATCGACATGGAGAAGATCATGTTGAGTGAAATTAGCCAGAAGGAAAGAGACAGATATAGAATGACTGCATTTATTTGCATGACATAAATATACCATCCAAGGTCAGGTGAAACATGTATCAGGAGGTTATGTCAAAGGTGGAAATTATCACAAAAAGTGTGGGAGTCAGAGGCTAGGTAAGACAGAAAATGGAACAGTGTGCTAACAATTGTTGAGGGTACAAATACCAACCTAGAACTGAGCATTAAATACAGTCAAAAAGATACACATGACAACCCTTTAATATATGTTCTGTAATCAATAGTCTGGAAGGGAAGAAAAAGAGAAAGAGATAGAGAGAAAGGGAAAGAAATAAAGAACCTGACATGGAGGCAGGCTGGGGAGGGGGAGGGAAACGGGGACATTGGTGGTGGGAGATGGGCACTGGTGGAGGGATGGGTGCTGGAACACTGTATGACCAATACCCAAATATGAACATCTTTGTAATTGTATATCTCACAGTGGTATAATAAAATACTTATTAAAAAAAAAGAAAAGGACAGATATGACTGAAACCCAATCATGAACAGCTTTGTAAATGTCTGTCTCACAGTGTTACTATAAAATTTAATAAAAAAGAAATAAAATTTAAAGAAATAAAATTGTTAGGAGATATCACCAAGTACTGGAACCCAAAAATCTGAAGGTTTAGGTTACCACATAATAATTAATTAATCTGATATCAAGTCCCAATTACTATTTCTAATGTATGGTTTTTCCTCTCCTTGAATATCTCCCATAACTCAAAATTTTATGAAAGAATTCCTCACTATTTCAGAATATTTCATATATGCGAATTTTAAGCCCTTAACTCTTTTTTAGGTACACAGCCTATATATCTCAAATATTTTGTCTAGAAAAACAGGAAATCTAGGGCCAAATATCCACATTATAAAATACCTTTTTTTTTTTTCTTTAGATTGCAAACTAGGCAATCTATAAGGACTAAAACCCAGACTTGCCTAAGGCCCAAAAACAATTTAGAAACAGAACTTGGTCAAAAAGTTCAATCTCCTGCTTCTTAAGATCTTTCCAATGTGCATTAACTGTCTCTTACATTCTAATCCAAAGGATTGTACATTGGGCTTCATATCAAGAACAAAATGTTTTGCTTCATAGCTTTCTGAAAATAAAAAGCATAAGTTTAATAACCGCTTTTCTTCCTTCTGTGCAATGTGGTTCTTTCCAATAAAGCAAGGTCAACAGTAATTTTACATAGCTATAAAAATTATGAGGTTACTTGAAAACATAGTAAAAAGTTTTAACTAAACATACAAGTCTCTCAACATAGCCACTCCTCTTCTTTTTTTTGCACTGAAAAATAGTACATTTTAATTGTATTCTGGTATCTTGCCTTTAGAAATTACATAATATTTTTTTCATATATATACATATATGTATGTGTACATATATCTATGCATATATATCTATGCATATCTATGCATATATAGATGTATATGTGTATATATGAGTTATATATACATATATATATCATACACACACATATATATAAAGATATATATGTGTATATATGAGTCTACAGATTCAATCTTTTCTCTATAAGTCCTTTAAACTTTTGGGGTGCATTCTAAAATAACCCACATAGAATTTTCTCCATTCTTGATATATGAAGCACTGTTAATAATTTTCCTATTTTATTTCTTTTCTAAAAACTTATTTTCTGTGGGATATAATAAAGAAATATAGCTATAAGTTATAAACCTGTACATCAGATTCACACATTCACTGAAAGTTCTTTGGCAACAACTTTAATACTTTGAGTTGAGTTATTGTGTTATTGTACTGCATTTAGTTTATTTAAATATATAAATTCTGTCTTTTGTCCAGAGAAATTGGTCTACCAGTAGTTTATCAAAAACCAATATATCTTTGTTTCATAAACACTTTTATTTGGTTTAAATTTGCCAGCTATGTAACATTTTCAAGTTTACCTAGATTTTTTTCTAGTTATTTCTTGAAATGCCTACAAAAAATAATACAATAATTTCAATGATCAAAAGATTCATACCAACACAGAACAAGGTCAAAGCGATAATACAGCAGGTAGGGCACTTGTTTTGCACAAGGCCAATCTGGGTTCAATCTCTGGCATCCATACCATTCCCTGTGAACAGAGTCTGGAGTAACCCTGAGCACTGTTGGGTATGGTCCAATAAAACATTATAAAAACACAGAACACAAAGTATTGAATTTTGTGTCTTAGCACACAAATTACCCAATGGAGAAATTTTTAATCTAAATTGCATTTTTAAATAAATTTTCCCATGAACTTTTTGCTTATCTTCTCAGTAATCAAAATAGGCTTAAAGCAATATATAGTAAAAATGTAAAATTAGGAGAATTAAAATAAGAATAAGTCTAAAATCAGCTAATAAATGTATGTGACTTAATTGTAATAGAAAAACGTGGTTTGTAAGTCTTAGTGTTGTTGAATTAAAGACTTATCCATGAGACTCCTAGCAATATAGTATTCATCACAAACTAGAGATGAAACTGCTATATTTTTTAAGCAAATTTATTTCTATAGGGTAGTACAGCAGGATAATGGAATATTCTTTCCATATGAGTGTTAAAACTGTGCTTCATAACAACAGATACACAGATCAATGAAATAGAATTGCAAGTCCAGAAATAGAACCATATATTTTTTGGACAAATAATTTATGACAAAGGACATTATAAATTACAATGGAAGAAGAAAAGCATGCTCAATAACTATTGGAAGAAGTGCAATTTATAAACAAAATAATATGAAATTAGACCCCTTGTTAGTATCATCTATACAAAACGAACTTAGATGATAGACTTGGATGTAAGATCTCAAGTCATGAAATATATAGAAAAAGAAAACAATCCATTCCCTAGCATCAACCCTGAATTGTGTTTAGAAATTCAAATCTCACAGAGAAAACAAAAAGTAATAATAAACAAATGGGACTGATCAAACTAAAACAATAGTGAAAGAAACTTGCCATCTAAATGAAAATACATCCTACTAAAAGGGAAAACAAAAATATATTCATCATGGGCCAGAGTGATAGCCCAGCAGGTAGGGTGTTTGCCTTGCAAGTGGCCGGCCCATGCCGGCCTGGGTTCGATCCCCCCGCATCCCATATGTCCCCTGAGCACTGCCAGGAGTAATTCCTGAGTGCAGAGCCAGGAGAAACCCCTGAGCATTGCGGGGTGTGTGATCCAAAAAGCAAAAAAAAAAAAAAAATCTTCATCAGAAAAGATAAACATATGGGACTAAACAAAGCTAAAAAAGTTTCTGCACCTCAAGAGAAACAATGACCAAGATACAAAGAGAGTCCACAGAGTGGGAAAGAATATTCACACAATACCCATCTGATAAGGGGTTAATATCCAGGATATATCAGGCACTGGTAGAACTTTACAAGAGAAAACAGTCAACCCCATCAAAAAAATGGGGAGAAGAAATAAACAGAAACTTTGACAAGGAAGAAGTCCGAATGGCCAAAAGACATATGAAAAAATGCTCATCATCATTAGTCATCAGAGAGATGCAAATCAATCATCTCACACCACAAAGACTGAAACATATCCGAAAGAGCAAGAACAAGTGCTGGTGCAGATGTGGAGGAAAGGGGACTCTCATCCATTGTTGGTGGGAATGTAGACTGGTACAGCCTTTTGGAAAACTATATGGACTATAAGACTAGAAATTGAAATCCCATTTGACCCAGCCATAACACTCCTGGAAATATACCCTGGGAAGCCAAAATAACACGCAGCGGAACACCATCCCTACTTTTATGTTCATAGCAGAATTATTCACAATAGCAAGAATCTGGAAACAACTAGAGTGCCCGAATTAATTGATGATTGGATAAAGAAACTATGGTACATGTATACAATGGAATACTATGCAGCTGTTAGGAAAAATGAAGTTATGAAATTTGCCTATAAATGGATGGACATGGAGAGGATCATGTTAAGTGAAATTAGCCAGAAGGAGAGAGACAGATATAGAATGACTGCATTTATTTGCATGACATATATATATATATATATATATATATATACATACATATCACGATACCAACATCCAAGGTCAGCTGAAACATGGATCAGGAGGTCTTGTCAAAGGTGTAAATTACCACAAACATGTGGGAGCAGAGGTTAGGTAAGACAGAGAAGGGAACAGTGTGCCAATAACTGTCGAAAGTGCTATTACCACATAGAACTTAGCATTAAATACATGCAAAAGATACACATGATAACCTCTAAGTATATGTATTACAACCCACAATATGTAAGAGAAGGAAGAGAGAAAGAGAGAGAGAAAGAGAAAGAGAGAAATGAGATAAAGAACCTGCCATAGAGGCAGGCTAGAGGAGGGGTAGGGAATCGTGGACATTGGTGGTGGGAAATGGGCACTGGTGAAGGGAAGGGTGCTGGAACACTGTATGGCCGAAACTCAAACATGAACATTTTTGTAACTGTTTATCTCATGGTGGTATAAAAATATATTAAAAAATATCTTCATCATCTTTTTTAGGGAATGCAAATCAAAACAGTCAGCTATCACATCTGTGATAAATTCTATCAGGTAGGGATCAAATTAAGGTCTCACATACATGCTAAGTACACAATTAAGCACTTCAGTGATATCCCTTGCTTCTTTCCTAAATTTTAAATGTTTTAGATCTTTTGCTTAAAATATATTCTAGGGAGAAAACAATGCCTTCATTCATTACATCAAAAAATTCAGTCAGAAGATGAAGAAGGCCAATATGCTCATTACCTAGTGTTTTTTTTATTCATTAGCTATTTATCAATCCTCACCATGGTATTCTGGAAAGAAACTTACCATACCAATTTTACAAATGAGGAAACTCAAGCTCAGAGCCTTATGGTGATAATAATAACCATACAGGTAAGAGGAAAGTTTGAAACTGACTAATGCAAATTAATATTCTTAGCATTAAATGATGTGGCCTCAGAACAAGAACTGATCATTTATTTATCAATAAATCCATTTAAAAACACTGTGTAGAAGCAGAACCAAAAATAGAATATGCTCCTTGACATTAAAGAAGCTTATGTTCCACTTATCTTCAATAACCTTACTAGAGTTCTAGTAAATATTGGAATTCACTGGCTTGTTAACAAAAATGAACATGTATGATCATCCAGTAAACAGGTACATGATAAGCACTGAAAGATAGTTAACTGAATGAGACAAAATATATGAGGTCAAACATCAGATTTAGGGCTGATACCAGGATATATAAAGTATTCAGAAAGATCAGCAACAATAAAACCCCATTAAAAAATGGGGAGAAGAAATTAAAAAGGAACTTCTCTGAGGAAGACCAAAACATGGCCATCAGGCACATTAAAAATGTTAACCATCACTTATTATTAGGAAAATACAAATCAAGATGACAATGAGATACCATCTCACACCAGTAAGGATGGCATATATTGAAAATAATAACATGAATCTGTGCCGGCGGGATGTGGTGAAAATGGAACTCTCATTCACTATTAGTGGTAATGTTGTCTGGTTCAATTCTTATGAATAAATAAAATGGATAGTTCTCAATAAACTTAAAATGTATCTACCCTATGACCCAGCAATTTCACTTTGGGGTATCTACCCCAGGCCAGAAAAACATTCATTTAAAAAAAATATCTTACATCACTATCCACTGCAGCGCTGGGTACAATAGCTAAGATTTGGAATCAACATAGATGCCCAAGAACAAATCAGTGGATCATGAAGATCATGAAGATGTGATATATACATAGTGGAATACTGTCGGGGGACCCCGGGGCGTCCCCGACAGTATGGAATGATGAAATCATGCAATGTGCTATTACATGGATGGAACTGGCTATCATATTAAATGAAGAAAACCAAAAGGATAACAAACAGAGGATGATATCACTTATATGTGGTATTTAGAGTAACTGGATGAGATAATGCAGTGGTTTAAAAGTGGTAATGCCAAGATCACATGCTGTCCCTGAATATAGGGAAGAAATGGAAAGGAACTGAGTTCAGGGGAAGGAGAGAAGCAACATGGGTTGTGGTCAAGGGGATTCAGGTACATTGATGACGTAAAGGATAGAAGCTAAATATCCAAATGAAAGTCAACAACATTGAAATCACAAGACCCAAACTTTAATAGCTAAAGGTAAAAAGATGCCTGTTAAGATGTCAAGTCTCTACAGGGTAGGGCTCTGACGAGCCAGGCTTGAGATCAGCTTTTCTCTTGAGATTGGCTTTTCTCTTGGGGGAGCTCTGACCAGCAGTGGAGTCTGGATGTTGAAAATGGCAGACATCGGGGCCGGAGCGATAGTCCGGCATTTGCCATTTCAATCACCAGCATCCCATATCCCTGGGCACCGCCAGGAGTAATTTCTGAGTGCAGAGCCAGGAGTAACCCCTGAGCATTGCTGGGTGTGACCCAAAAGGAAAAAAAAGAAAAATGGCAGCCATCATGGTACAGATGTGGGGGGGGGGGGGGTCCTGAGGCTTCTTATGGGGCTCTATTGGGATGGTGGGAACCAGTTCCCCCTCCTCGACACCTCATGATTGCCAAGTTCATCAGCCGGTTCATCAGTAAATGCAAGAACTGAGAGCCTACCTACTACCGAGTATCCAATCACATGGCAGAGCCTGGCAAGCTACCCATGTTGTATTTAATATGCCAAAAGAGTAACAATGATAGACCTCGTTCCCATGACCTGAACAAATGGTTTGAGGCTCTTCATGTTCCTGGAGCAAGCAGATGCCCTTGGGCTATACCAGCGTGACAGGGACAATGGGGATGTTACTGGCACCTGCTCGAGCAAATAAATGAACAACAAAGAAAAGACAAGTGACAATGTGCCAGGTGGGAGGCTGGGGCAGGAGGGAAATCCGGTAATAGTTGTGGGGGGGAAGTTGACATCAGTGGCAGGATTGGTGATGGAATATTGTATGCAAAAATACCAGCTATGAATAACTTTGTAATTCACAGTACTTTAATGAAATAAAGTTTTAAAAAAGAAAAGCACTGAATATAATAATGAAAAATTTAAACCATTGATAACATCAAGGATTGATGTTCCCTAAAATATAAGATTTAGTCAATGTTGAAGTAAAAAGAATCTGTATATTTTTAATCTTTTCCCTGCAGAAAAGAAAATTTCTGTTCTACCTAATGTCAGAAGTTTTCCTGATTTATTTCTAAGTCAGGATTAATGCCAACAGACTAAAGACGTCTAACTAGTTTCTTTTTTGTTTGCACCATTAAATTCTAGAAAATTAAGATAAATCTACACTTATGTAAGAGACATTACTGTTTTACTTTTCATCATAATTTACATGTTTTACATTAGCTTGTACCAGAAAGGATGCAGAGTGACTTATAAGGACACATAAAATACAAATTATCATGAAATAAAAGTTGGTAAAGAGAAAGATTAAAATAAGGACAAAGTGAGCTATGAAACATTGTCGTTTACCACAAATTTATTATTTAAGTGTCCAACTTTAAATAGGAAAACATCACTCACAGAACAGATCAAAGGATTCTTTTCATTGTTTAAAAAGATACATGCTAATTTATTCAATGATTTCTCCAAAACACCTTTGAAAATATATTTAAGCTTAAAAGAACTATCTTCATTTTCTTTCATATAATATCTGCAACAATATATTTATATATTTGGTTTTCATAGTTTTGATAATAAAAGAAAAATATTTAGCTATAAGTTTATACTTTGGTGGATTCTCTAAGAGAACAAACTATCGTTTGTTTAACCAATCCGCAGGTCCTTCTCCATTAAAGTCTCAATAGTACAAGGGAAGCAGGAAAATTGAAATTGGTCTCTGGGGCTTGACTTATCTATTTACAAAATCTCTCAGTCAGAAAAGAAAGGTAAGAGAATCTGTATGATCCAATTTTGAAAAAGAGCATTCTGGAACTGTTGCATAGATGGGAAAGGGAATTCTGTAGCTATACACGGGGATTCTATTATTTTAACTTTCTCTGTGTTTTACTGATATGTTGGTTTACCAAGCACATAATTCTAAAACCACACCCATTACTAGTGTACATATGAGAATTCTTGAAAATAAAGAATGACAAAAATATTTACAATAGCTTTATTATGTGGTCTATAATCGCAGAATAATAACATTCATTATTTTGGATGACACACTGTTGTTTCATCAAATGTGAACTATGAGATGATTTGCTTTATGTAGCTTAGATTCTAATGACCTCAGTATGAGAATAATAACATCCCAGGACCCCTGTGGTTGCAACCATCTGTCCACTGTCTCACAGAGGAGAAGAAGGGACTCTCCATCTGTCCAGTATTTACTTATGCAAAAATGAGACTTTTTAATTTCAAAACCCTAGAAGTTGCTTTCAGAAGCTACAGTGCATAATGGAGGGATTTGGGCACTAAAAGTGCATTGCAGCAAATGCCAAGTGCAAATTTGTTTGTTTGATCAGGTCAAACCCAGTAGTGCTCAAGGGCTACTCCTAACTTGGTGCTCAGGAAGACTATAGAGTGCCTAGAATCTAACCAGGCCTTCTACATACAAAGCTTGTGCTCATTTACATTTCTGTCCAGTCCTCAAACATAATTTTTAAATGCTTCTATCTATCCATAGAGATGAAGAAACTCTCAGAGACCATGCACAGTTAGATTTGTAGTTTCCAGCCTTTATAAGTGTTTACTTTGAAGCACCAGTTTTCCATCCCTTCCTTTCCTCCCTCATTCTCCTAACCAAGTCTGCAAGAGAAATTTTAGCAGTCTAAGCTCCAGGAAGCAACACCATCATTATAAGATGGTTTTGTCCAAAAAGCACATTTCCACAGAGGGTTTGGCAACAGGTGTGGTCCATAGTGCCTAGTGGGAACCCATGCTGTGGGATATCAAATATAACTAGGGGTGTGTTGGGAGAGAGCATGATCTAATAGGCATCCAGATGCCACCTGCATACCTGACGGCAGAGGTTTAAAATCCATGTGGGGCCCGAATGATAGCCCAGCAGGTAGGGCATTTGCCTTGCACGCGGCCGGCCCATGCCAGTCTGGGTTCAATCCCAGGCATGTCATATGGTCCCCTGAGCACCGCCAGGAGTAATTCCTGAGTGCAGAGCCAGTAGAAACCCCTGTTTGTGGCCGGGTGTGACCCAAAAAAGCGAATGAACGAATGAATGAATGAATGATGAATGAATGAATGAATGAATGCATGAATGCATGAATGAACAAATGAACAAATGAACGAAAGAATGAACGAATGAATGAATGAATGAATGAATGAATAAAATCCATGTGGGCTCTAGATACACTCATGGTGGTAAGAAATTTAAATCCCAACAAAATGAAAATAGTATCACCTGACCTGATTATGTGTCCATGTTGTTTGTAGATTTGAAAACTAAATGTCAAAAATGTACCAGGCTATTATAATGTACAGTATAAGGATGTGGCAATGTTCAAACTAACTTCAAAATTTCAAAATGTTACTTGTATACTGCTTATAATTTTAATCCTGGCTATGAATATCTAAACTTTCATGCGCTATAGGGAAGTCACTTTTAAAATTAGATAACATTTTCTTTTTGCTTTTTGGGCCACACCTGGCAATGAACAGGGGTTACTCCTGGCTCTGCATGCAGAAATTACTCCTGGCAGTGCTCAGGGACCGTATGGGATGTCAGGAATCGAACTAATCCGGCCTCATACAAGGCAAACGCCCTACCAGTTTTGCTCTCACTCAGGTCCCCTACAACAAACTACTTATTCACTCTGAACTTCAAGCATGGAGAGTTCTTATGTTACAAAAACACTGAATTTTACCTTTGATTTATGTTCTGTCCTATTCTCAACTATTTGAAAATTTCGCTAAGCAGAAACCTTCCCTTACATGGTCCTATTTTTTTGCACAGGCCTCCAGGGACCACAATCCCCTCAAGTATCTCCTCCTGCTCTTCTAATATGCATAGCTCCACCTTCTCTTGAAATGACAAAACAGGTCTTACTCATATTCACTTACCTTAAGATTGATTGTAAATTGTTTTTGAACAATGACAAAGGAGTTCATTAATATCAGCAAAAATGGACTGTGACTAAAAGTTCAAGGAAAATTAAACAAAAAGGTGAGAGAACAAGTATTAGAGAGTATCTTCTTAACATATTGTAGAAAAATAAATAGGCATATTTTAATTGCAATATATGTGTATGCCACCCGCACAGCAAGCCTGGCAAGCTGCCCGTGTCGTATTTGATATACCAAATACCAGTAACAATTATATTAGGTCATTTGAGGCTCTTTATGTTCCTGAAGCAAGCAGATGCCCTTGGGCTCTACTAGCATGAGACAGGACATATGGAGATGTTACTGGTGCCCGTTCGAGCAAATTGATGATGAGACGGGAAGATAGTGATAGTGATAGTGATGTGTGTACACTGAGAAATGTGATCTCAAATCCTATATAGGGGACAAAGGTTTGTTGATTTGTAATTAAAACTGAAAATGATAAAGTTAGAATATTGTACATATAACCGACTGATCACTTTAAGGAGTCTAGCATTCATTGATTTCCACATCACCGTGAATTTCAAATAAGACATCAGTTCCTTTTGTTATTATTCATGTTTTATCAAAAACAAAATCTTCACAACAGTTAATAATTTGTTAAGCCTCATTACAATACCTTCAGCCGATCTACCTATACTCTTCTAAGTCATGGAAAACATACAAGTTTATTAGCAAGGTAGGTAGGCATTGTTACCAGATACACTTCATATCAGTGATCCAGAATACAGAAAAGCTTTTATAAAATGTAAAACATTATGGATATCTGAAAAAGGCACGCTTCTTTGTAACATACATCAGGTAGCTGGAGAGATAGCATAGTGAGCAGGAGCTTTCATTGTACGTGAATGACCCTTGCCAAATCCCCAGTGACATATTATGGTCTCCCAAGCACCACCAGGGGTTATGCCTGTTCACAGAGACTGAGTAAGACCAAAGTATAGCCAACACATCCCCAAATTAACGAAAATATACATCAGGCATCTTAATGCACATAGTGCCAACACAAAAATTACCCTTCATAGAGTAAAGAGCAAATCATCCAAGTATTAAAATATTATTGCACAACAAAGGGTAAGGCCATTTTATTGACTTTGGTAAATGGCTCATTCATTTCTTGACTATACTATTTATATTAGAAAGTTTAATTTTCATCTCCCTGACGATAACCAAACAGAATCCTGATTATTAACTCAAATGAAAATAGAGGGAGGGAGCATTAGTATCCATTCAAAAAAACTTACTTAAGTAAATATAACTATTCAATATATTTCTAAAGAAAATCTATCCCTCAGACAGTGTTTTTTGGCATTTTCTTCTATTACTACATAGTTCAAAAGTGCCATTCATGCTCAGCGGGCACATAATAGGCAAAGCACTGATAAATTGAAAAAACTACCATAGAATATAAATCAGAAATTCTATAAAAATTTTTTCTTATGCGCCTAGACATGTCAAAAACATGATATGTTCATTGTTTGCCATCAACAAAAAGGAAAATTGAAAGTGTAATTTTAATCCTGATTTTTATCCACACAAATGTTTCCCATTTTATTTATCTTAGATGATATTTCTGTGCAATATTTTCAAGCTCAAATGTTTATAAATTAGCATTCTTCATAACCACAGAGACAGGATTTTTTTTTCAAATATAAAAATCTTTTAAGTTAAAAAACCTGATCAATTAAAATTTCTTCCCTAAAATTAAATCAAATTCTTAACTACAGAGTCTATAATGCATCAAAGAATCTTTCTACCTTGACCACTAGATCGGACATCTGACTTAAACTGCAGCACGAGGAGAAACTTATGAGGTGGTCTGAGACTCCTTGTTAGGAGAGAGAAAGTTTAATGTATACCCCAGGAAAGTAACATTTCATCTCCATATAATCTAAAGCTGGAGACAAGAGGTCAAATGATGGCAGGGAACATACCTCCCACTGAGTAAGAACTGGGATAACCAGCTCTATATAAACAACAAAGGTCCAATTATTCCCACAAATCCCTCCACAATATTAACATGAAATAGCTACACAATGGTGCTGATTTCAACAAGCAGAAAAGTGGCAGAAAATTTAGATCCAGTGCCTGACTTAAAATCAGCTCAGTATACACAGAGATGGATATTGAAGAAAACAAAAACGAATAGAAACTTGGTGGAATAGTTTGGAAATATATTCAAAACTACTTTATTTGGAAATAAAATAGTTTGGCAGTAAACACTTGAAATTCATAATAACATGGGTTCTATTACAATATCTATAGTTTTTTAAACATTTACTTTAAAAACAACGTACAATTTTATCTCCTAACAACCTTTATGGATCAAATTATTCCTCCAATTTACAAATAAGAAAATTGAGACCTTCTTAAGGATCTAAAGCCTACAACTAGTTTAGTGGCAAGACCACTAGAGTTTGGGTCCCATTTTAAAGCTTTTCCAAAATATGAATTTGCCTCTCTTATATAATAAGCAACAGTGAACTTTTAAATATCACTGTGATAAGAAAAAAAAAGTCATCTAATATGAATACCAACATCAACCTGTAAATATCAATTATTCAGGTAATATCATCATCATCATAATCAAAATGTAGTTTCTAATCAATATCTTGAATCATTTTACTGGTAATTTTTTTTAAAAGTTTGGGACTCTCAGTTTTGGCCCTTTCTATATTTTTAGATACTTTCCATTCCTATAACCCAAACATACTAGACTCTTATGTCTTTCCACTTTTACATTTTGACTGGTGTTTCTTACAGCTGAAATAACAGCCATTACTGCTTGTTAAAATGTTAACTTCTTTCAAGGCTTAATTTATGTGCTGTGTCCTTTATTACTCCTTCCATGACTCTGTTAAATATAGATCTCTTTCATTACCAGAAACCCTACCAAGGTTTGTCTGAGAATTGTCATACTCCCCAAATAAGCAACAAGATTTGGAAGTCCTCAACAAACCTATCACCATCAAGGAGATGGAATCGGAAATCAAAAATCTACCCAAACACAAAATCCCTGGTCCAGTCATATTCACCAGTGAATTCTACTAAACCTTTAAAAGAGGACCTACTCTCAGCCTTTTCAGGATCTTTCAGGAAACTGAAGAACAGAAACACTCCCAAACAGCTTCTACAAGGCACATATTACCCAGCTGACAGCTGACAGAGAAGTCATGAAAAAGATAACCCACAGACTTATCTCCTGATTAACACAAATGCTAAGATCTTCATAAAATACCAGCAAATAGAATCCAAAGACTTATCAAAAGAGTGTACACCATGACCAAGTAGGATTCATCCTGGAATGCAAGGATGGTTCAACATCCTAAGTTAATTAACGTAATAGATCACATAATTACTAGGTAAAAATAAAAACCATATGATTATTTCAATAGATGCAGAGAAAGCATTTGACAAGATCCAACACCCATTCATGATAAAAACGTGAAAGCCTTCCCCTTAAGATCAGGAACTAGACAAGGCTGCCCATTCTCACCACTTCTATTCAATATAGTACTGGAAGTACTTGCCATAGCAATCAGAGATGAAAAGGACACTAAGGGCATCCAGATAGGCAAGGGAAGAAATCAAGCTGTCACTATTATACCTAGAGAACCCTAAACTCTCTACCACAAAGCTCCTAGAAACAATATATTCCTATAGTAGAGTGGCAGCATATAAATCATTACCCAAATATCAATGGTTTTCTTATATGCAAATAATGAAAGAGAACAAAGGAATATTAAAGAAATGATCCCATTCACAATTATACCATAGAAAATCAAATATCTAGGAATCAGGTTGACCAGGAATGTAAAGGATCTGTTTAAAGAACTACAAAATGCTGCTTCAAGAGGACTTAAGGAAATAGAAACATATTCTCTGCTCATAGATTGGAAAAATTAACATTTTTAAAGGATAATACTACCTAGAGCTTTATACAATGTGGTCCCTACAAGGATAGTCATAACATTCTTCAAAGAACTTGACCAAACACTCTTGAAATGTTTGTGGAATAAAAAACCTCCACTAACAGCTAAAGCAATTCTTGGGGAAAATAAGATGGGAGTTTCACTTTTCCCAACCTCAAACTCTACCACAAATCAGTAGTAATGAAAACAGCATGCTATTGGTATAGAGACAGACCTGTAGACCTATGGAACAGAGCTGAATATCCTGAAACACTCAGATATATGATCACTTAATCTTTGATAAGGAAGCAAAAAAATATTAAGTGAAGCAAAGAAAGCCTCTTCAACAAATGGTGCCAGGAAAACTGGGCAGATATATATAAAAAATGAAATTAGACCTCCTTCTAATACCATGTACAAAACACAAATCAAAATGGATTAAAGATCTATAAGCTACATCAAAGAAAAACAAAGGAAAAATGCTCTACAACATTGAAGTTAAAGGCAATTTAAAAGATGAAACACCACTGGCAAAGCAAATGGAAAGAAAGATAAAAAATGGGATTATACAAAACTGAAAAGCTTCTGCACCTCAAAGAAACGGTGACCACTACAGAGAGATTCCACAGACTGGAAAAGAATATTCACCCAAAGCCCATCTGATAAGGGGTTAAAATCCATGATATATCAGGCACTGGTAGAACTTTACAAGAAGAAAATAGTCAACCCCATCAAAACTGGGTAGAAGAAATGAACAGAAACTTATAAAAAGAAGAAATTCAAATGGTCAAAAGGCATATGAGAAAGTGCTCTTCATCATTAATCATCAGGGAGATGCAATTCAAAACAACAATGAGGTATCATCTCACGCCACAGACCCAAAAGAGCAAGAACAACCAGTGGTGGCATGGATGCGGAGAGAAAGGGACCCTCATCGACTGTTGGTGGGACTTCCAACTGGCCCAACCCTTTGAGAAAAAACAATATGGACATTCCTCCAAACATGATATTGAGTTCCTATTTGACCCATCAATACCACTCCTGGAAATATACCCTGGAGACCCAAAAACACACAAAGAAATGCCATCTGCACTTTGATAGCATTGCAGCCACTATTCACGGTAGCCAGAAACTGGAAACAACTTGAATGCCCAAGAACAGAAGATTGAATAAACAAACTATGGTACATCTGCACAATGGAGTACTATGAAGCTGTCAGAAAAGATGAAATTTACCTGAAAATGGATGGACATGGAGATTATCAAGCTGAGTGAAGTAAGTCAGAAGGAAAGGGACAGTAGTAAATTAATTTATGTGCTGTGTCCTTTATTACTCCTTCCATGACTGGAAGATATTCTATATCTTCTATGGGACAGATATAGAATGACTGCATTCATTAATGTGATATAAATATATACTAGTGTTCTAATAATTGTGGGAAATGGTGATGCCAGACTAGAACTCAGCATTGAACATACACAAAGAGATGTACATGATAAACTCTAAATGTTTGTAGGGCAAGTCACAGCGTGTAAGAGAGATACAGAGACAGAGACAGAGACAGAGAGAGAGAGAGAAGAAAAGGAAAGTATCTGCTAGGAGGCAGGTTGGGGGGAGGGGGAGGGAATTAGGGGACATTGGTAGTGGGAATGGGGCACTGGTGGAGGGATGGGTGCTGGAACAATGTATGAAGGAAACCCAATCATGAACATCTTTGTAACTGTATGCCTCATGGGGGTACAATAAAAATATTTTTTAATTTAATTATACAAACATTAAAATACATGATAAAAATCTAAATAAAATTTACATCTTGGGAAGGAGATTTTAAATCAAGATCTGGGTTTTCAGAGTGAATCCACCCAAACAATCATGTACGTAAGAGAAAGGCTTTAAGCCAAGAGAGAAAAGATAAGTTTTTCTATTATAAAATAATGCTTCACTCACACACAAGAGAAAAATAACTTATAGAGATTTTATATTAAATTTACAAAACCCATTGTATAATGAAAACAAAAATGTTTCTTTGCCTTTCTGTTTAAAATTTGACCATATAGAGGGATGGGTGATGGAATACTGTATGACTGAAACCCAAATATGAACACATTTGTAACTGTATATCTCACGGTGGTATAATAATTAATTTTAAAATAAATAAAATTTGACCATATGATATACAATGCCAAATTTTCACCTAAGTATCAATGTGAATTATAGCACAATTTGAAAATACATGCTCACACAAAAATGTATACACCATTTCTATACTCACATTACTCTTCAAGAGGCAAAAATTAGAAAGAATCCCTATACATAAGGGTAAAGATGGTATGTTGAATCGTATGGAATATTACTCAACAAATAGGGGCGGGAGCGATAGCCCAGCGGGTAGGGCGTTTGCCTTGCATGTGGCCGGCCCATGCCAGTCAGGGTTCGGTTCCCGGCATCCCATATGGTCCCCTGAGCACCGCCAGGAGTAATTCCTGAGTGCACAGCCAGGAGTAACCCCTGAGCATTGCCGGGTGTGACCCAAAAAGAAAAAAAAAACAAATAGAAGCATGAGATACAGGCACATGCTATAATATGGATGAATGTCAAAAGAATGTTCAATAAAAAGAAGCTCAAGAAGTCAAAAAAGGAGTACACACATATTATTCCATTTACATGAAAGGTCTGGAAAGCAAAATCCATAAATATTAAAAATAGATTAGTAATTATTTGGAACTACAGGTATGCATAAGGAAAAACTGATAATGGGCATAAAAGTCTTTCTGGAGTGATAAAATGTTCTAGAAACCAGACTTTTATTACAGACTATAGTTATGCACAACTTTGTAAATTTACTAAATAATTTAATTGTACTCTTTATTTTTAAAAATTTTTTTATTATACCACCTTGAGATATACGATTATAAAGACGTTCGTGTTTGGGTTTCAGTCATACAGTATTCCAGGACCCATTCTTCCACCAGTGCCCATTTCCCACCACCAATGTCCCCTGATTTCCAACACCCCAACCTGACTCTATGGCAGGCACTTTTGCTTCTCTCTCTCTCTCTCTCTCTCTCTCTCTCTCTCTCTCTCTCTCTCTCTCACTCTCTCCATGTCATTCTCTCATCTCAATCTCTCTCTCCCTCTTTTCCTTTTCTTACACATTGTGGCTTGCAATACAGACACTTAGAGGTTATCGTGTATATCCCCTTTACCTACATTCAATGCTCAGTTCTAGGCTAGTACTATCATTTCCAACAATTATTAGTACACTGTTCCTTTCTCTGTCTTATCTAACTCCTGACTCCCACATTCTTGTGGTAGATTCTGTTGTGCACTAAGCAGCTAGTCTTAGGGCGTGGCTCTTTCCTCACCAAAAAGGCCGTAAGGGTGGGACCCAGAAGTGAGCTATAATTTCAAGGTAATAAAATTTCTGAAAGCCCAAAATGTTTACATCCACAGAAAAAGAAAAACACTAGTTTTTCTCTTGTGGATGTAAGATCAGACAGGATGTGTGCCTGGCCTTCTGAACACTTTGTTGCAATGTTCAGGATGTTATTTGTGCTTTGTATGCCCTCTACCCAGAAAATTTTGCATAAAAGGCCTAAGCTATGCTCAGTAAACAGGAACTGCTCTCCAGAACATCCCCCCCACCCCCAACCCCATGCTGCATTGGTGTCTTTCTTTTCCTTCCTCAGCAGAGGCAAAGCAGAAGCTTCTCCCAAGTTCTTCCCTCTCCTTTTTGAGGGGTGGAAGTCTAGCAAGATCTAGGTCTCCCTCCTTCTTACTGGGGGCAGCTGGCCAGGGCCCCCTGACAAATTCCACCCACTGAGAAGACCTCCTGGTCCATGTTTTGCTTTGCCTTGGATATTGGTATCATGGTATTTTTATATCCCGCAAATAAATGCAGTCATTCTATATTTATCTTTTTCCCTCTGGCTAATTTCACTCAGCATGATCCTTTCCATTCCCATCCATTTATAGGCAAATTTCATGACTTCGTTTTGCCTGACAGCTGCATAGTATTCCATTGTATAGATGTATCGAAGTATCTTTATCCAGTCATCTGTTCTTGGGCACTCTTGTTGTTTCCAGATTCTGGCTATTGTGAATAGTGCTGCTATGAATATCACTTGATCACTTGAATCCTGTTATTCATCGATTTGCTGGAGCGGGCACCAGTAACATTTCCATTGGGCCCTATCACGTGCCAATGTAGCCCAATGCCATCTGGTTGATTCAGGAATATGAAGAGCCTCAAACCGTTCCTTCAGGGCCTTGACAAGGAAGTCTGACCATCTTGTAGGTGGGCAGCCACGTGATCTTTTGACATCCTGTGGGATCCAGTCGGTAATGGCTCTAGTCCAGCAGTTGTCTCTAAATCGCATTACATGTCCAGCCAATCTGATTTTTTGATGGCTTGGCAAAGGAGACAGCTTCCCTGATTCTGGAATAGCGACGGAGGTTGGAACTCCAGATTCCTTCTCTCACTTGAATGATGCTATGAATATAGAAGAGTATTTGGTACTTCTGCTGTGGTATTTGGAGTGGTATGGCAGGGCCAAATGAGAACTCAATTTCAAGTTTTTGGAGGAATGTTTGTATTGTTTTCTGCAAACACTGTACCAGTCAACATTCCCACCAACAATGGATGAGAGATTAAAGATCTCAATGTCAGACCTGAATCCATAAAGCATGTCAAAGAAAATATAGGAAAAATCCTCCACAACACTGAAGCTAAAGGCATCTTCAAAGATGAAACACAACTAACAAAGCAATTGAAAGCAAAGATAAACATAAGGGACTAAATGAGACTAAAGCGGCTTCTTCACTTCAAAAGAAACAGTGACTTGGGCCGGAGTGATAGTCCAGTGCGTAAGGCATTTGCCTTGCATTGGTCTACCTGGGATCAATCCCCAGCATCCCCATATGGTCTCCTGAGCACGGCCAGGAGTAATTTCTGAGTGCAGAGCCAGGAGTAAGCCCTGAGCATTTCCAGGTGTGTAACCCAAAAAAGCAAAAAAAAAAAGAAAGAACGAAAGAAGGAAGGAAGGAAGGAAGGAAGGAAGGAAGGAAGGAAGGAAGGAAGGAAGGAAGGAAGGAAGGAAGGAAGGAAGGAAGGAAGGAAGGAAGGAAGGAAGGAAGGAAGGAAGGAAGGAAGGAAGAGTGACCAAGATACAAAGACAGTCCACAAAAAAAAAAAAAAAAGACAGTCCACAGAGTGGGAAATTCACCCAATACCCATCTGATAAGGGGTTAATATACAGGATATATCAAGCACTGGTTGAACTTTACAAGAAGAAAACAGCCGCCCATCAAAAAACAGATGGGGAGAAGAAATGAACAGAAACTTACAAAAAGAAGAAATTCAAATGGTGAAAAAGGCGTATAAAAATGATCATATCACTAATCATTAGGGAGATGAAAATCAAAACATGAGATATCATCTCACAACACAGAGATTGGCACATATCCAAAAGGGCAAGAACAAACAGTGCTGTCATGGATGCAGGGAAAAAGGGACTCTTATCCATTGTTGGTGGTAATTGTACTCTTTAAATGAGTGAATTTATGGTCTATACATTATATGGAAGTTACTGGTATTATATATAGTCTAACAATTTTTAAAATGTCTAATAAGGAAAAAATTTTCATCAGAAAAAGACATTCATTTTCCTTTAGTTAAGCACTAAAAAGTTGTTAAAAATAAATTTACATATAATATTTCAGTTAGTTGTCACAAAGCAATATGAGCTAAAGGAAGGCAATATCAGCTGCATTTTGTAGGAATAAGGAATAGCGGTTCAGTTAAAGTTAAGATTTCAAATTTAAGTGTCAAAAACTAGCTCTAATTGACTACCTGGTTTAAAATACAATACTGCATCTCTGTTTTCATAAAATGATACTATGAAGACATTTAATGGAAAATCTTAAATGGATCATTTAATTAGATTAGATAATGCTGTAACATGCATCACTTTAACTTTCAAACCAAACTTTTTTTCCAATCTTGGTATAGGCGTTTAGAGTAATTCTTTCATCAACTGAAAACAAATTAAAGCACTTTCTCATGTACAGGGTATAATACAAGTGAATACCAGCACAACACTTGGTCTTCAGAAATTTAATGAAATTTTAATTTTTCCTTTGCCAGGAGCATATCTGTTCAAGTGTGATCCATTTATGGGATGATAGTAGTGAAAGATTTTGTGTCATTTTCTTTTTTTCTAAAAAAGGATAATTTGTAAAGATAGAAAACGTACTTTTATATATTGATTCTTGCAAATAAAGAGGATTAGTATCATGGAAAATTACAATTCAAATTTTATTCTTTAAAAATAGCATAAATAAAAATGAGTTATGAAATTTTCCTATAAAGGGATGGACATGGAGAGGATTATTCTGAATGAAATTAGCCAGAGGAAAAAAGGAAAGATCTAGAATTATTGTATTTATTTCTGGGATCTTAAAAAAAATAGCATGATACCAATATCCAAGGCCAGTCCAAACATGGATCAGGAGGTCTTGTCAGTGGGTGGAATCTACTGCAAGTATGTGAGAGTCAGAGGTTAGGTAAGATAGAGAAAGAAACAGTATTCTAATAATTGTTGGAAATGATAATACTAGCCTAAAACTGAGCATTGAATGTAGGCAAAAGGATATACATGATAACCTCTAAGTGTCTGTATTGCAAGCCACAATGTGTAAGAGAGAAAGAAAAGAGGGAGAGAGAGAAAGAGAGAGAGAGAGAGAGAGAGAGAGAGGAAGCAAAGTGCCTGCCATAGAGGCAGGCTGGGGGAGGGTGGAGGGAATCAGGGGACAATGGTGGTGGGAAATGGGCACTGGTGGAGGAATGGATGCTAGAACATTTCATGACTGAATCCCAAACACAAATATCTTTGCAATTGTATATTTCACGGTGATATAATAAAAAATTTTAAATAAAAATAGCATAAATCACAAGATAGATGAAATTTCTTAAATTAGACACATATCCAATATTCTAGCAAATTTCCAAGGTAAATATAATACATAAAAAGTCGATATAAGGGACTAGAGCAATATATATAGTGAGTAGGGTGCTTGCTGGCTGACCCAGTTTTAATCCCCACCATCCCATATGGCCATCCCAAGCTCAACATTAGTGACTGGTGAGCACAAAGCCAGGAGTAAGCCCTAAATACAGCTGTGTGCTGCCTAAAAGTCAAAATATAAAAATTATAATAATAAATAAATGAAAATCAATTTCAATGAACTAGCAACTTTTCATTAAAGAAAAATAATTGTTTTTAATTTAAAAAGAATTTTGTTCTTTACATTGAACATCAGTGAAACTCCATTTTTAATTTTAATTTTCTTTTCAAAAAATTCACTTGATCACTTGACATCCCGTTATTCATTGATTTGCTCGAGTGGTGCCAGTAACATTTCCATTAGACCCTATCACGTGCCAGTGCAGCTCAATAGCATCTGGTTGCTTCCAGGAATACAAAGCAACCAAACACAAAGCAACAAAATAAAGGAATATAAAATACATAATAGGGGCCAGAGTGATAGTCCAGCGGGTAGGGCATTTGCCTTGCATGCAGCCGACCTGGGTTCGATCCCTGGCATCCCCATATGGTCCCCGAGCACCGCCAGGAGTGATTCCTGAGTGCAGAGCCAGGAGTAACCCCTGAGCATTGTCGGGTGTGACCCAAAAAAGCAAAATAAATAAATAAATAAATAAATAAATAAATAAATAAATAAATAAATAAATAAATAAATAAACCTTTAAAATACATAATAATTTTAAAAATTATTATGCACAATAACTACAGTAACCTCAAGCTTTATGTAGACACTCCAACTAAGCTCCAATTATCTGACTTTTTCTAAATGCAAGCAACTGTACATTTTTTAATTTTAGTTTTACGCATTTCAATAGACAGGAAGGAGGGCAGTGGATACACTGTTGACGGCTGTGGTTTTGGAATTATTTGCATGAGAAACCATTAACAGTATTACAAATCACAGTGCCTCAATCTAAAAAATAAAAAAATAGTAAAAGGGAAGTTTGGCGATTGTTTAATTAATTTTTATATCACCATGATATAGACATTTACAAAGCTGTTTATGATTGAGATTATGAATGTTGCAGCACCCCTTTTCCACCAGTGCACGTTTCCCAATACCAATGTCCCAAGTTCCCTCCCTTGCCCCACCCCGCCTCTCTTTTTCTTTCTCCTCTCTCTTCTTTTGCACATTGTGGTTTGCAATATATACATTGAGGGGGATCATGCATATTTCTTTGTCTACTTTCAATACTCAGTTCTAGCAACCATTTCCATTTCCAACTATTATTGGCAACTGATCCCTTCTCTACCCTCTAACACCCCCAAATTTATGGTAGATTGCTACCTTTGACATGTAAGTATGGGAAATTTACACTAGGCTACAGAATCACATCTATGCATTTACCAAAATAAAGGACATGCCGTGAATAACAATATGCTTTTCAAATTTAGCAAAATAGAAATTCCTAGAATCACTTTAATTGGTATTCAAATTAAAATATACCAGATATAACTATACATGAATTAAGAAGTATTCAAATATTCAAAATTCAAACATGAATCCAATCATTAAGATTTTTCAAATTGAGATCTAATCAATGACAACTTACATTTAATTATTTTCAAAGTTCTTTTAAAATGTTGAATTTTATAGATGTATGATTGACATGTAAAATATTTATCTATTTATGCAGTTTATATTTTATTTTCTGTTTAACATGTTTTAATCTATAATTTAATTTTTAATTACTCATTTAACTAATGGTTTTATAGCAGTGTTGACATTTATGATCTTGAGGTACACAATTATCTCACTAGCACTAAAGTGGCCCAGACCTCTGCCTATGTCCCTGGGTCACCTCTGTCCATGTCATTCCCTGCCTCCTACATTTCTATTTTCAATCCCCTCACAACATTTTAAGAACTAATAAGTGGTTGTCACAAAAATTGTTCATGATGTAAGTTTTAGTTTATTAAAAGAGCATAATTTAAAATGTCTAAATCATAGAAATCACAAATTATTTTGGAGTACAGCATAATATTAAATGTTGTACTGGCAAATTAGTTTAATTGGGAACTGAGGAGAGAAATTTGTTAGGATTAGAAATATTGGATTTGAATCCAAGCTCTGCCTTTTCTAGATGTCTTCTGATTTTGAAAGCAATTATAGCTATTTGTGCCACATCTGAAAATTGAGAAAATGTTAATATCAGTTTCACAAAATGCTTAGAATGACCAAATGAGCTAATATGGATTATACACTTAGAAGGTCTCCAGCACATATTAAGAACTTCATGAGGGAGATACCGTATTATTTTCTTAGTGCTTAGATTATTGTGAGACATAACAGCATACGATAAGGATCTGAAGATACAATATAGGAGGTTGGGCACTTTCCTTTCATCAGGTTGCTTCAGCTCATGTTGGCCCTGTCCCTGGCACTGCATATCGCCCCTAAGCACCACCAGGAGTGACCCCTGAGCAAGAAAGGGTCCCCTGAACTCTGCTAGCTGTCACCAAAACTGCCAAACACATACACACACACATACACACATACACACGCACACACAATGGTAAATGCCAATATCTAGGCCATACTGCTGGAGCACATGCCTTGTGTGCATGAGGCCTAGATTTGATACTTTAACACCATGTGGATCCACAAACACAAGCCCTCAGCAGAGCATTGGGAGTAGTGCTTGGTGTGCCCCCAAATAAAAACAAACAAATATAACTAAACAATAGTCTACTTTCCCCCTTCTTACTAATGGAGTAGAATGTTCCACAAGGACCTAGAGTCTCAGTTAAGTTAAAGTTTACTTTTATCAATAGCTACCTGCTTTGCTATTTTTAGGATAAATACTCAAATTCATTTGGTATAAAATAATGAAGTATACCAAAGATAGTGTACATGTAAAATTCTTTGTTTAATAGTGAAATAATGTAACCTTTTTTTAGAACATTGCCTGATAGTTTCTCTCCAATAAAGAAAAATCTAAGAAACAAGAAATGAAACAGATGATTTTCAATCATCTGAATAAAGATCCATCAAATAAATCTATAGAGCACACTACATAGATTTACAAGAAATATGAAGACTTTCACAAAGAAAAACGTAATTTTGTTATACCACTGGTATTTTGCAGGTTGTTTGATATTAAACAGCACTGAGGAACTATCAGTAGGTAATGAATAATTGTCCATCATAAATTCACTCATTGAGTCTTTAACCTTAATTTCATTGATAATTCAGGAAGCTAATTTCTATCTACAGCCCAATATATTAGTGGTAATTTTACAGACCAACTTACATCTGCTCTAAAATCCTCGTATTTGATATCAGAAACTAAACATGCCTCAAATAAAATGACACATTATCTTCAAAAGACTAATCGCTAGGACATCTTTTCTGTAGTCCCTACGGGGAGCATGTTCCCCTCTACACTTCACATGCTCTGTCTTGGGCACATTAAGCATTCGATTGACAAAAAAAAACCACTTTTGTGCTTGTTTAATAAATTTAAGACTTATTTGTCACAGATTGTCTATGAATCTCAAATATATTTTTCTTACCAATGAAAAGAACCAATTTGATTAACATTTTTACAGATATTTTTTGTCCTATACGTCTTAATATCTCTGGGTGACAAAGAAGCTGCTCTGTGTAGTATATAGATTTTTTAAGTATTCAGGTTGAACAAAGAATATAATGATATTGGTGACATCAGAATAAGTTCAAAGTTTTTTTATAAGCAGATAAGAACAATGGATGCATGCCTGTTTGTGTGTATTTATTATCACTAATATTGTGAGAAACAACATCCATGAACTCTAAAGACTCAATATCACTTTTTTTCACTATTCCAATCAAAAAGCCATGGCCTTAATCAAATTATGAAAACATGAAATATATCCAAATTGAAGAGCATTCTTTCAAATGACTGACTTGTATTCTTAAAAATACAATAAGGTCAGAAGCCCTGGGGAAAGCACATTCTCGCATTACATTTAATTCAATCCCTGATACTGCATGCCTCATACTTAGCACCACCAAGGTGGCACTGTGTCCCCAGCACCACCAGGCTCAAGCAGCACCGTACAGCAGGACCCAAGCACCAAGTTACCAGGATTGCACTGTCATCCAACAGTAGTAGCTCTTGGGCCCCCAAGCTGCTCTTGAGGGGCCCCCTATAGAACTAATGAAAAAATAACGTGAACATATACACAATGAAAATAATTGCACACATGTCTATTGACAGTATTTCATTGTAGCACTAATTAGCAAGATATGGAACAATTTATGCACCCACCAAAAGATGAGTGAATAAGAATTTGAGGTATCCAAACATACTGGAAAACTACTCAGCTACAAGAAGAAGTCTTGGGACCAGAGCGATATTACTAATGATAGGGGCATTTGCCTGAATGCAGCCAACCAGATTTGATCCCCGATATCCCATATGGTACCTCAAGTACTGCTGGGTAATTCCTGAGCACAGAGTCAGGAGTAACCCTGAGTGTGGCAGTTGTTGCCAAGAAAATAAAGAAAGAAAAAAAAGAAAGATAAATTATTGCTTTTTACTGAATCACTTGTCTTCCCATCGTTCATTGATTTGCTCGAGCAGGCACCAGTAATATCTCCATATGTTCTATTGCAAGCAAGTGTAGCCCAAGGGCAACTGCTCCCTCCAGGAACACAGAGAGCCTCAGACTATTCCTTCAGGTCATGGAATTGAGGTCCATAATTGTTACTGGTTTTTGGCATATCAAATACAACACTGGTAGCTTGCCAGGCTCTGCCGTGTAGGTGGTGAAAGACAGAACTTTACCAGAAGAAATCAGCCAATCCCATTTAAAAAAATGGGGAGAAGAAATGAACAGAAACTTCAACAAAGAAGAAATTTGAATGGCCAAAAGGCATATGAAAAAATGTTCATCACCACAAATGATCAGAGAGCTGCAAATCAAAACAACAATGAGGTATCATCTCATACCAGAGACTGGCATATATCCAAAAGAACAAGAACAACAGATGCCGGCATGGATGCGGGGAGAAAGGGACTCTCATCCATTGCTGGTGGGAATGTCGATTAGTATCATGGATGAAATTGAAAGGAGTCGTGTAAAGCTAAGTAAGTCAGAAGGAGAAATACAAACATCAGATGACTTCACTGTGATGAAACAAAGATAACATATAAAATCCAATGAACACAAGCCCTTAAAAACTCTGACAACAGAACTGAAGCTACTTAAGTGGTTTGGAGGAAATAAGTGTCTTATGGAAGGTGATTTGGGGTTCTGAGCACTTGGTGGGAGGTGAGATGTGGTAACATTGTACTCCCAAGAGATACAAATGTTTACACTTCACCTTAATAAAGTAATAATTATTTTTAAAGAAATACATGTGAAATAAGTCCCTTCAAGATTTAAGGAAGAATGAGGAAAGAAAACTTAATTTGATGTATGAACATGGATTTTCTCATAAACAGTGAAAATTATCAGTGGTCATAATTTTGGAATAAGTAATGAAATACAAACACATATGAATTATATAATATCGAGCATTGTATTAGCAATAAACTTCCTGACTTTGGCTCCCAGACCACATGACTGGAGGCAAGAGTCAAAACCTGGCTACTTCACACCTCGAACCATATTCTGCCCTTGCCCAGGCTTCCATTTGCCTCATGTTAAAATTGGACAAAGAAGAAAATGTCTGTATGACTTAAACCCAAACATGAACATCTTTGTAATTGTATATCTCACAGTGGTATGATAAAAAATAAAAATATAAATAAATAATAAATAAGAAAATGTATTTGGTCTTTTGAATACAAGTAGTTTCTAATACGAATTGAAGGTTCCTCTTTTACATGCTTTAGTTACATTTACTTTGGAAAGTGATATAATATTCAATCTAGATTACTTTAAATATATTTAGAAGTTTGTCAGATAACTTCAAAAACAACTTACTGTTACATATATTTGTGGTAGACATCTGTTGTTTTTGTCTTGCAGCATTTTTTTTAGTCCTTATTTGGGAAGCGGTGTCTTTTCCCCCATTAGCACACTACTTTAGCCTCACTTCATGTGATTCTATCAATGCTGTCAATATTTTCACCTTCCCTTTCCTTTTTCCAATACGGGGAAAAGGTATATTAAACAATCAGAACCCATCATGGTTTTAGATAGCCCAAGCAAAGGTAGTCAAAGTGTGGGGAGGGGGGGAGGGAACAGGTGCTCACACAGAGAAAAGGGAGTAATTAAGAGATAAAATACAAAAATAATGTAAGTGTAAATTTGCTGTGAGCTTTCTTTCCTACCACATGAAGAATGTCTGCCTAAAAATAGAGGCAACCCTGAGAAAAGTCAAATGCTACTGAGTGCATTCTTTTTTTTTAAACATTTTATTATACAATTACATAGATGTTTATGTCCAGGTTTCAGTCATACATTGTTTCTGCACCCATCCCTCCACCAGTGCCCATTTCCCACCACCAATGTCCCCTATTCCCTCCCCTCTCCCCTAGCCTGCCTCTATGGAGAGTTCTTTATTTCTTTTCTCTTTCTATCTCTCTCTTTCTCTCTTCCTTCTCTTACACACTGTGGATTGTGATGCATACATTTAGAGGTTATCATGTGTATCTTTTTGCCTGTATTCAATACTCAGTTCTAGGCTAGTAGTATCACTTACAATTGTTAGCAAACTGTTTCCTTCCCTGTCCCAACCAACCACTGACTCCCAAACGCTTGTGGTAGTTTCCATTATTGGAAAGACCTCCTAATCCCTGTTTTGTCTGACCTTGAATATTGGTATCATAATATGTATATATATGTATACATATATATGTATATATATATATATGTCATGCAAATAAAAGCAGTCATTCTACATCTATCTTTTTCCTTCTGGCTAATTTCATTCAACATGATCCTCTCCGCCGTGTCCATCCATTTATACGCAAATTTCATAACTTCATTTTTCCTAATGGCTGCATAGTATTCCATTGTCTAGATGAACCAAAATTTCCTTATCCAGTCATTAATCTCGGGCACTCAGGTTGTTTCCAGATTCTGGCTATTGTGAATAGTGCTGCTATGAACATAAATGTGGGGATGGTGTTTCTGCTGCGTATTTTTGGCTTCCCAGAGTATATTCCCAGGAGTGATATAGCTGGCTCAAATGGGAGTGCAATTTCTAGTCTTTGGAGGAAATGTCCATATTGTTTTCCAAAAAGGCTGTACTAGTCGACATTCCCACCAACAATGGATGAGAGTCCCATTTTTTCCCACATCCATGCCAGCACTTGTTGTTCTTCCACTTCTGGATATGTGCCAGTCTCTGTGGTGTGAGATGATATCTCATTGTTGTATTGATTTGCATCTCTCTGATGACAAATGATGATGAGCATTTTTTCATATGTCTTTTGGCCATTAAAACTTCCTCCTTGTCAAAACTGACTGTATTCTTAAGATACAGATTAGGGGTTGAAGCAATAGGCCCCAAGTAGGGCATTAATTGCCTTTCACGAGACTAACCTGGATTTGATCCCTAGCACTCCATATGGCCATGGAGTCTTCTGGGAATGATCCCTGAGTGCAGAGCCAGGAATCATTGCCTGGCTATTGCTGGGCTTATGCCCACCTACCACCAAAAATGTTAGAATAATTCAGAAATACTAGACAATCTACACATTATTTTTTAGTTTAAATAAAATTCATAATTGGAATTTGGATACTTATTTTATTGCAAACTATTCACCAGACATACTACATAAGGAAATGAGTTAACACAATGGCAGTACATGTGACAAAATTAACATTACAGTGATTAATGAGGAAATGTGTTCTCAATTCATTTGTTGAATGAATTAAGACTGAGGACACTCAACTCTCAAAACTACTATTGTAATAAAAGAGGAGTCCAGAAAATATAAATGATGAAAATGTATCACTTCACTTGTATCACTTGTCTTGATTTATTCAAGTGGGCACCAGTAACATCTCCATACTTCCTGTCACATAATAGTGTAGTCCAAGGGCATCTGCTCAGTATAGGAACCGAAGAGACTCAAATCATTCGTTCAGGTCAGGAATGAGGTCTACAATTGTCACTTGTTTTTGGCATATCAAATACAACACGGGTTGCTTGCCAGGCTCTGGCGTGTGGGTGGTATACTCTCGGGAGTAGACTCTCAGTTCGTGCACTTGCTGATGCACTGGGGAGAGATCGGCTTTTCTCTTGGGTGGAGCTCTGACGAGATGTGGAGTCCAGATGTTAAAAATGGTGGCCCTCATGGTGTGGGGTTCCTCTATCTTCTTGCGAGACTCTATAGGGATGGTGGGCCAGGGTAGAACTTGCCTTCCCTCCCAGGTGCCTGATGATCAACTGAGCACAGAGACATCCAGTAGCAGCTCTGCCCCATGTGTGTGAGTGTCTGTGAAAATGTATATTCTCTTTAAAATGCATTCTAAATGTATTTAAAATGCATTCATAGATCCTTCTGGATCTTTTCATTAAAAGATGGTGAATAATTTTCTACTAGGAAATTCAGTAAATATAAAAGTAATTAGCAGCATAATAAAAATAATTTTATAGTTTCAAAAATTATATGAAATCTCAGTAAAATGTCCATTAACATAATTAGCATTAGTGAGTATACTATTACTCTAACTCCCCTTGCCCATTGTGTCTTTTAGTGTATCTAATGTAGGAGTAAGGTGAATAGACAAATGGAATATTGCATCTAAATAATTTATATTACTGTCAACATTTATTAACAAGCATTCATCACCAATTTCTCAATAATAATACATAAAATATAATAACATTATTCAACGTATTTCCAACTGAGTACTCTTATCATTTTAATAGAATTAAGTGAAAATGAAAGTCAGATATGACAAGGAAACTGCTGAGGAGTAGGGAATGTATGACTATTCTCTCCTTTATATATCTGATATACAGACATAGCAGAAGTATTAGACATATATTTCATAAATACTCATATAATTATTCTGAAAAATATTCTCTAAATTCTGGTCTCTGTAAAACTGAATATGACATATGCACATTTATACATAAGTTTTTGCTTGTCCTAAAAACACCATGAATAAAACTTTAATAGGAAAAGTTTATTAACATGACATCTCCAGTTCCATCTAAGCCACAGAAAACTGAAAATTTGTCATCTTTTCTTATAGCTATATAACATTCCAGTATGCCACAATTTCCTTATCCAGGACATTTAAGTTGCTTCCATATCCTGGTTACTATATTTATTCTGAAATGACCATAGATGTGTATATGTCCTTTTAATTAATATTTCAATGGCATTTCATATTATTTATCTCGATTCAAAATTTCATTCAAATTAGTCTTGGTCTACATTAATTTTTCTTCTTTTGAGAAAGGTTCATGACTTAATTATTCTTTAGTTGAGTACATTTGAACTGTATCTTAGATACTTCATATGTTTTATTCTAAATTTTTTGGTACTATTTTTCCCTTAAAAAGTATGCTTTAATTTCTTTATTTTCAGATTTTTATTTATTTGTATTTAATACAGCAAGGTTTGTGCCTTGAATAGAAGTTTAACTTTATGCTTAGTTCTTTTACATGTTATTGGGATGCTTTATTTTGACCTGACTATTTGTAATTCAGGGCCAAGTAAGGTAATTAAATATAGTTTAAATACAAATTTTATAGCTTTTGTCACGCTTATTTCTTAACTCTTTGATACTTAAATAATTTCTAAAATTATTAGTTGCTCTAATTGAATGAAACTGAATTCTGAAGGCTAGGAAAAATCAAATTTTGAATGGAAATTTTAGCTACTCTATATGCTGAACATGTGGTATCCACAGACGATAAGGCATAAAGTAGAAAACTCCTTATGTATCACTTTCTCTTCTGAGTCAAGATATCCTTCCAAATTTCACATACATAGCTGTGTGATACAATCACTTTAGATAGTTGTAGTCTTTTTGATTTGTTTATATATTATATAGTTCATAGATGTCCTACAAATGTGTTACTACAACATTAACTTATTTTATCACATAAATGAGATCCTCAATTAAAATCCCTTATAATAGTATATAAAGATATGCATTATGTCTCTAAATCTACCTCCTAACCACATCTTGCTTCTCCATTAGTTCATACTTCATTACCCACACTTGGCATTCCATAAACATTTAAACTAATTCTCCTTTAGGATATATATTTGGTATGAGTGGATGGGATTGTCTGATATATAGATATATATATAGATATATATATATATCTATATATCAGACAATCCCATATATAAATATATATATATATATATATATAAATCACTTGTATCACTTGTCTTCCTGTCGATCACTGATTTTCTCAAGCAGGCACCAGTAACATCTCCATATGTCCTGTCACATGCTTGTGTAGCCCAAGGGCATCTGCTCACGCCAGGAACATAAAAAGCCTCAAACCATATTATCAGGTCATGGGAATGAGGTCTATAATTGTTACTGGTATTTGGTATATCAAATATGACACAGGTAGCTTGCCAGGCTCTGCCGTGCAGGTAGAATACTCTTGTAGTAGTCTCTTCTAATCTTGTGCATTTATTGATGAACCAGGCTTGTGATCAGCTCTTCCTCTGGGTGGAGCTCTGACAAGTGGGGAGTCTGGATATGGAAAATGGCAGCCCTTATGGTACGGAGGTTTCTCTGGCTTCTTGCGGAGTCTCTGCTGGGTGGCAGGCCAGGGCTAGAACACGCCTTCCCTCCTGGGCACCTCATATATATATGTATATATATAAGATATAATTAAATTAAAGATTTAATCTACATATATATGTATATATATTTAATTAAATCTGATATATATATCAGACAATCCCATATAAATAAATATATATAAATATATATGAAGATTTAATTAAATATATATATACATATATGTATATATATATTTAATTAAATCTTCATGTACAAGAATTTTTGTTAAATTATAATTTACATGACAAAAAATGTGAAAACAAAACCCTGAGAGCTTCTGGGTTTTTAATAACATAAAGGAGTAAGTGAATATGGTGGTACTGTCTATGGTATTTATCTACTTATAAAACAATATTGCCATTAGTTTTCAACTAGACCATTTTAAAAAAGACACCATCTAATGTTACTTAAACTTCCTGGGTCTATCAACTTAAGGACTAAAACTAAGATGCAAAATCTTTCTATTAATGTTGAAGTGCTGTATATGTTATTAAAAATTACTTTTTGTACCTTAGCAACTATGTGTACCTAGGTTCAGAAGTCAACATGATGAACGACCTAAAACCTGAGCTGCGCAGGAGGAAGAGAGCGGCATGGAATGCCTTCAAAGGCATTGAAGAAATAGCTAAAAGGACAAAGAACCTCCGGCTCCGGGCACATCTCTTTGACTCCACTATTCTCCCTGCATTAACATATGCCTCAGAGACCTGGGCCCTACGAAAGCAGGATAAGAATGCTATTCGGGTCTCCCAGAGAGGAATTGAAAGAGCTATGCTTGGAATATCACGTCTCACTCAAGTGAGTGAAGGAATCCGGAGTTCTGACCTCCGTCGCTATTCCAGAATCAAGGATGCTGTCTCGTTTGCCAAGGCTTCAAAAATTAGATGGGCTGGACATGTAATGCGATTTGGAGACAACCACTGGACTAGAGCCGTTACCGACTGGATCCCAAGATGTCAAAAGATCATGTGGCCGCCCAACTACAAGATGGTCAGACTTCCTTGTTAAGACCCTGAAGGAAACGGTTTGAGGCTCTTCATATTCCTGAATCAACCAGATGGCATTGGGTTACACTGGCACGTGATAGGGTCCAATGAAATGTTACTGGCGCCCGCTTGAGCAAATCGATGAATAAGGGATTCAAGTGATCAAGTGATCAAGTGACCTTAGCAGCTGAAAAATGTCTATGAGTAATATAGTGACCAATTAGGGAAATTAAAAATCATGGTGCTATAAGTTTGTGAGAAGAATGTGGGAAAAGAAATATTAAATTTAGTCTAGAGAGAAGTATTATTAGATATTGTTTCAGTAAAATGTCAATGGATTCTTAACCAACACATGAAAAGCCATGAAAGATAATGTGATGAGAATTTAATTTTAATTAAATGTTTCATCTACTATATATAATAAAATAAAATAAAATATATAATAAAATATAATATAATAATCACTGTATCACTGTCTTCCCGTTCATCATTGATTTGATCGAGCGGGCCCCAGTAACATCTCCATATGTCCTGCCTCATGCTAGTAGAGCCCAAGGGCATCTGCTTCCTCCAGGAACATAAAGAGCCTCAATC
Source organism: Cryptotis parvus (assembly GCA_021461705.1). Taxonomy (NCBI): domain Eukaryota; kingdom Metazoa; phylum Chordata; class Mammalia; order Eulipotyphla; family Soricidae; genus Cryptotis; species Cryptotis parvus. Next base: position 78,090 of record JAJIBD010002848.1, read on the forward strand.
CATTCCGGAATGAGGTCTATGATTGTTACTGGTATTTGGCATATCAAATACGACACGGGTAGCTTGCCAGGCTCTGCCATGCAGGTAGCATACTCTTGTAGTCATCTTTAAGTCCAGCATTTATTGATAAACCGTGTGACGCATGCGGCCACGCTGAGCCGGGCTGTGATAAGCTGGTCTGCTGGGTAAAATATATAATAAAACATATACATATACATAAGATATATTGGTTGAACTTTCCATTATAAGAGAAGTGTAAAATCTCTCATATCACTGAGCAATCAGGGCTGTAGAAAAGACCACTGGAAACTTATGTTATAACAATATCAACCTGTAACAAGTCTAAGTTATCTACAGTATGGGAGATGCTTTCTCTTATCTCAATAAAAATGTCAAGAAAGTGATAACTTGAAGAGTTGTTGATATAATATAAAAAATTTGTTTCAAAACATGTTTTCTCCCTTAAATTATTAACATTATCTAAAACAAATTTTTTTCTAATATAAGTGGAGCTAGAAATATCTCCAAATGAATCAATGTGGCATTTGGGTTAATTACACATAGTAAAATCCCATAAAATTAAGCTGTGGGTAACACATTATCTAAAATTTCACATTTTTGAGTAAGAAGAAATAGCAGGTAGCTCATTTTGAGGAGAGAAGACTAAGAGAATAAAGCAAGCATTTATTTTAGAAATTCATAAGGTTAATTATCATTGGCTAGAATAAATGAGTATGATATATTTGTCAGAAAAGAAAATTATACTTCATTTTACAAAATGAAGAGTAGAATTTGGAGCCAGAGAGTCCAGTTCTGGATTTATGATAAATTCCTTTGTAATCTAATTGCCTTTCCTGGGTATTAAAACTCCGGATGTGCAGATTGCTGCCATTTTACCCTAACAAAAACTGCCTTATCCAAACTCTTTCATGTGGTACCAGCGATTAAGCTCAAGGCCTTATCAGCTCTATCAGTTGAGCCACCTCTCTCACCCACCAAAGGACTTCTTTATCTTTACTTCCCGCTCTCTTCCCATTTAAACACATAAACATCTGATTTTCCCAATTCTGAAAACTGCTTTTTTAAATTTGAAAACATTAAGAATGTTCTCATTTTCTCAAGGCTCATAAAGCACCTAAGTGAACTGGGCTGTTTCAAGACAGTAAAACAGGGAGAACTTTACTTTCCTCCTTCCATGATAACAAATATCCATAGCTAAATGTTGAATAATCTACACCAAGTCAACCTGAACAAAGAGACCTACCAAAATAAAGGGGGTGGGGGAATAAAACTACAGCCACCAGTCAGACAGGAGAGACATAGTCTCAATAAGAGAAAAACTTCAGTTCAGGCAATAAACTGCAAATAAGGAGACATTAGGTCACATATTTTCCATGAAAAGTAGGGAGTTAATAAGATCTCACACACCAACCTTACAATATAGCATAGGAAACACAAGCTGCTAGATATTGAGGGCCAGAGAAAAGTGAACACAGAAGGACCAGAGAAAAGCAGACTAAGAACAAGTTCTTAATAGGCTACTATCATGCCTATTTGCCTGAGATCTCAAAAGCAGTACATTAGTATGAGCAATACTCAAATCAAATACTACCCTTACAGCATGAACCTAGCAAGCAAGAAACTGAACCAGAGTTACTCCAACTGGGACTGAATTGGGAATCTCAAAACCTTGCTAATAACAGTATGTGTGAGTACTTTATAACTTATCCTCCAGAGTACAAGACCATTGAGCACATACCTATTGAGTGTGCCCACTCTCCTGAAAAGTACCAGAGTAGGAAGAAGACTTAACAACACACAAGGGATACCTTCTGGAAACAAATAAGATAATATACAAAAATAACATGAAACACTGTCAAAGCACAATGAAAAATCAAACAACCTCATGGAAAAAAGGGAAGAGAAGATAAACAGACACTCTTCAAAGAAAATTAATTACCAAAAGCATAACAAGTACTCATCATCACTAATTCAAGAAAATGCAAATCAATATGACATGAGCTATCACCTAACACTAGTTAGGTGTTAGGTGAAAAGAAAGAAAGAAAAGAAAGAAAGGAAGGAAGGAAGGAAGGAAGGAAGGAAGGAAGGAAGGAAGGAAGGAAGGAAGGAAGGAAGGAAGGAAGGAAGGAAGGAAGGAAGGAAGGAAGGAAGGAAGGAAGGAAGGAAGGAAGGAAGGAAGGAAGGAAGGAAGGAAGGAAGGAAGGAAAGGAAGGAAGAAAAAGGAAGGAAGGAAGGAAAGAAAGAAAAGAAAGAAAGAAAGAAAGAAAGAAAGAAAGAAAAGAAAGAAAGAAAGAAAGAAAGACAGACGGACAGACAGACAGACAGACAGACAGACAGACAGACAGACGGACAGACGGAAGGAAGGAAGGAAGGAAGGAAGGAAGGAAGGAAGGAAGGAAGGAAGGAAGGAAGGAAGGAAGGAAGGAAGAAAGAAAGAAAGAAAGAAAGAAAGAAAGAAAGAAAGAAAGAAAGAAAGAAAGAAAGAAAGAAAGAAAGAAAGAAAGAAAGAAAGAAAGAAAGAAAGAAAGAAAGAAAGAAAGAAAGAAAGAGAGAGAAAGAGAGAGAGAAAGAAAGAGAGAAAAGAAAGAGAAAGAATTTTTTAAAAAACACACCCTGTTAGAGACAAAAAACAAATGCAGGAAAGCTTCAGGCTGAAAAGTCAGCCTACAAAAAACTGGGTTCCTATAAGCAAATGATGAACTAGACAAAAGGGTAATAAAACTACCATTTAAAATACCTAGGGATAAATTCAATCAAAGAAGTGGAGAACTTTATACTTAGAACTATTGAACGAAATTGAAGAGGTCACAAAAAATAAAGACATCTGAACTCATGAATCAGAAGAATCAAAACCCAATTGTATATTCAGAAAATTCCTGGGGATAATAAAATGACAGTGTAGAAAGCACTAAAAAGCACAAGTATATTACTGATACCATCAGATAATGCCCTTGCCCTACTAAATTCATGACTTTTGGTCCGGTTAATAGGGAAAAAAAACCACCTCTGATATTGCTGCTAAGAAAGTTCAATGATCTCTCAATATTTTATCCAAATTTTTCTGGTATTTTATATGCATTATATGCTGCATATACATATATAAAACAAAAATGTAGGGTCCAAAATATTCATGTTGCAAGGTCTCACTATTTCTGAAGTAATGAAATAATCAGGGCAAAATTTATCAATGAAATCGGGGTCTAATCCATTCCATCTCTTCCCTGGAGCAGTTTGGCAGTACCTATTAAAACATGTCTTCTCTGGACTTCAAACGGATGGGTAACTCACAGGAAAGTATTGATGACCACAGAAAAGTTCCCTAGAACTGTTAGCCACATCCAAAGAACTGAATTTAAAAGAGTGGGGAGGCTCCTGCTGGCTCTCCCTATGCGTGGCTGACCATGAGGCGTTCTGGAGTGGGGAGCAGGTTCTGGTCCTTAACTGCCACCAGGATAGAGCCTCATGACGAAGCCAGAAAAACCTCACACACCACAATCTCAGCCATTTTTAAGGCCCAGACTCCACAGATCATCAGAGCCCCACCCAAGAGAGAAGCCAATTTCAAGCACAGGTATGTGGGTCTCAGTGGCTAAAATCACCAGGATTCCATGGAACTGGAGCTGGGCCTTCCCAGAAGACCCTGTGAACCCCGCCCAAAACTGCTGCCAGAGCTGTCGGCCATGATCCAGGGATGCAGACGTACAGGGATTGAGGCACATGCATGACACCCCAGTTAGGTCCCAAAAATGACATAGCCTCCTGAGCATCACTGGGTATATATCTCTAGGGAACCCATGCACCATTATGTATGGCCCTGGTGGTGCCTGAAACCACAGGGCCCAAGCAACACCACATTAAATTCCTAGCACTGAATTCATTGACGCAAATGGCCAACAATGACTAGGAGTAGCCCCAGGAGCCCCAGTCCCAAGCTCTGAGCACCATATAGGAGTCCTCCAAAACAAATAATTAGTGACGATGTTTTTTACTACTGCAAATACAAATAACATTACTCCTTCAGAACCCCTTCAGAACAAATATGATAATATTTGTTCTTATCTTTACTGGTAAATGGTAATCATATGCAAACCCTATGAACATTTTTTAATTTGGTGTTTTTCAAGTATTTATTATTACTCATCAAAATTTTAGGCCTGCAGTATACAGATTATAAAGGCCTCAAAGTATTAGAATTAACCCCTCAAGCTTCTCTCATTTATTTTCATTAAAATAAATTTAAAATAAAATGATTAGTTTGTATTTATATTTCTTCCCTTTACCAACATACTTTAAAATCTTAATAACCTCAATAGGAAAAACAAATTACACTTTGACTGCAATAAAAACGGTGTTATGAACCAATCAAATATAGTGACATTTTATAGAAAGATATTTTAGTCCTGGGGTCCAATGTCCTTAATATTAAGGAAAAGAATGAGATCAGAATGACAATCTAAAAATTGCAGGCATCTATTTGGGTTCTTTATAGTTAGTTAAATGAAATTCACTGGATGGCAGAATTTATCAATCTTCCACAATAATATGTTTGTTAATTTTCATTTGTATTTCCTAAAGATAGAGATATCAAAGAAAAAACTAAGAAATCATGAACAGTAAGGTCCTGATCAGTATACAATATATTTTTCCCAATCATGGGCTTTTTGATGAGATGATATGTCAACTTTGACAGAATTCCCAAAATTCTCATAATTCTCCTCAGAATTCTCCAAACTGATAGTATAAATGACAATTCTGAGGAAGAACAATTGTAAGTTGTCTGAAAGTAAGTAAGCCTAGCAATTTGGAAGTCCATGGTTTTATTTAGAGCCTAAAAGAGGGGGAACTGTAGAGAAGAACAAAAAGAAAGATTTTCACACACACTCTGAAAAAGGTCAACCATCAACTATGGGTAATCCAAGAGTTCAGTGATAAAGTGAAGTGTAAAAGTATATTGTTTTCCACAAAGGCCTCAGAAGATCAATATACCGAGAAAAGTAAAATTGCTTAATTTAAACATAGTAGTTCAGGTGCTGGCAGCACAGAAGGCAGGGCATTTGCTTTGTACACAACTGCCCTGGGTTTGATCCCGGGCATACCATATGATCCCCAGCATACCATATGATCCCCAAGCACTGCCAGGAGTAATTCCTGAGCGCAAAGCCAGGAGCAACCACTAAGTACTGCCAGGTATGACTCAAAAATCAATAATAATAATAATAATAATAATAATAATAAATAGCAGTTCAGTGTCAATATTATTGGCAAAAATCAATAATAATAATAATAATAAATAGCAGTTCAGTGTCAATATTATTGGATGTAGTAAGCATTTAATAGATTATATAGTAATATGTTTTCGATGCCTTGGCAAACGAGACAGCGTCCCTGATTCTGGAATAGCGATGGAGGTCCGAACTCTGGATTCCTTCTCTCACTTGAGTGAGGCGTGATAGTCCAAGCATAGCTCTTTTGATTCCTCTCTGGGAGATCCGAATAGCATTCTCATCCTGCTTTCGTGAGGGCCCAGGTCTCTGAGGCGTATATTAATAAAGGGAGAATGGTGGAGTCAAAGAGATGTGCCCAGAACCGGAGGTTCTTTGTCCTCTGGCAAGAGCCTTTTGCCAAGGCATCGAAAATCAGATGGTCTGGACATGTAATGCGATTTAGAGAAGACCGCTGGACTAGAGCTGTTACCGACTGGATCCCACGAGATGTCAAGAGATCATGTGGCTGCCCACCTACAAGATGGTCAGACTTCCTTGTCAAGACCCTGAAGGAATGGTTTGAGGCTCTTCATATTCCTGAATCAACCAGATGCCACTGGGCTACATTGGCACGTGATAGGGTCCAATGGAAATGTTACTGGTGCCCGCTCGAGCAAATGGATGAATAATGGGATTCAAGTGATCAAGTGATAGTAATATGTTGGATGGGTTTTTTTTTAAAGTGGTAAGTGATCAAACTAAAAACATAAACAAGTGGTTGCTTATGTAGTCCTTATACTATCAACAACAACCTGGAGTAAGACACCTATGAATCATCCCTACTATCACATATCTCTGAAAAATTAGGTTTCAAAAAACTACTATTTCTAAAATTTTATATATATTTTTATTACCTACTATTAGGCAGTCAAACTGCACTGATTTCTTGGATCTCTCTCTCCGACTTCTGAGCAATTTTCTAGTCTAAGAACAATATCCTCAACACGCTCTTATAATTCTGACATTTCAGTGACATTTTCCCACTGAACTATATATTAGCCTTTCTTATTTCCTCTATTAATCTGAAACTCCTTCAAGACAGGCATTTGATTATATTTTAATATGTTGCTAAAACATAAAACAACTTTTAAAAAGCTAAAATTTTGGAATAAGACAGACCTAAATTTGAATCCAAATGTTTATTATTTACAAATTAAGTAGGCTTAGGTAAGCTACCTCAGCTCTTCATCTAAGTTTCCTTGTTTGTAATAATATCTACCATGTAATGTCATTAGTATTAAATAGGGCTAGATGCTTAAGCATCTATAATTCTAACACATATTAATTCTATAAATGGTACTTACTTATGGCATAACTGCCTATTAAATGACTGTCTTCCCGTTCATCGTCGATTTGCTTGAGTGGGCACCAGTAACATCTCCATATGACCTGTCTCATGCAAGTAGAGCCCAAGGGCACCTGCTTGCTCCAGGAACATAAAGAGCCTCAAACCATTCTCAGGTCATGGGAATGAGGTCTATAATTGTTACTGGTATCTGGCATATCAAATACGACACGGGTAGCTTGCCAGGCTCTGCCGTGCTGGTAGCATACTCTTGTAGTCATCTCAAAATCCAGCATTTATTGATGATCTGCGCGGCCGCAAGCAGCTACGCAAGCCAGGCTGTGATAGGCTGGTCTGTTGGGTGGAGTTTTGCCAATGGGGAAGTCCGGATGTGGAAAATGGAGGTCCTCTATTAAATGACAGGGCTATTTATCCTTCTGAAAAGCCGCAAGGTTTTACAATATATCATGTCAAACCTATATTTATTTGGGTGGGGGCAAGGAGGTGACACCAGGCAGTGCTCAGGGCTTACTCCTGGCTCTGTGCTCAGGGATCAATCCTGGCAATGCTCAGAAGTAGATATAGAGTGCCAGAGATCAAACCCACGTGAGCCATATGCAAGGCAAACAACCTACCCACTGTATCACTCTGGCCCCAAAACTAAATCAATTTGAAATGTGATAAACATTCTCTATTATTTGCTGAACTGAATTACTTGATCACTTGACATCCCATTATTCATCAATTTGCTCGAGCTATCTAGCTGAGGTGAGATGAACCAGTAACATTTCCATTTGTCCCTGTCATGTGCCAGTATAGCCCAATGGCATCTGCTTGCTCCAGGAATATAAAGAGCCTCAAACCATTCATTCAGGGTCTTGATGAAGAAGTCTGAACATCTAGTAGGTGGGTGGCCATGTGATCTTTTGACATCCCGTGGGATCCAGTTGGAAACAGTTCTAGTCCAGTGGCCATCTCCAAGTCGCATTTCATGTCCAGCCCATCTGATTTTTGATGCCTTGGCAAATGAGACAGTGTCCCTGACTCTTGATAGTTGATGGAGGCTGGAACTCCGCATTCCCTCTCTCACTTGAGTGAAACATGATATTCCAAACACAGCTCTTTCGATTTCTCTTTGGGAGACCCAAATAGCATTCTTATCCTGCTTTTGAAGGGCCCAGGTCTCTGAGGTGCATGTTATTGCAGCGAGATTGGTGGAGTCGAAGAGATGTACCCGAGCCCGAGGCTCTTTGTCCTTTTAGCTATTTCTTCGTTGCTCTTGAAGGCATGCCATGCCACTCTCTTCTTCCTGAGCAGTGCAGGTGCTCAGTCGTTCATCATGTTGAGTTCTCGACCTAGATACACATAACTGCTTCATTCAGAGATGTTTGTTCCACTGAGAGTAAATGGAGCCGCCTGAAACTAGTTCGCTTTCTCATGAACATTGTTTTGTTAAGTTTCAGCGGTAGACATACCTTTCCACATTCACAGTTGAAGTCAGCCAGTATTTCTGCCACCTGACTAATGTTTGGTGTTATTAGAACAATGTCATAAGTGAAGTAGAGGTAGTGACCTTGCTGACTGTCTATCTTTACTCCCATTCCTTCCCAGTCTAATTGTTGTATGACGCTCGTGAGGGTGGCGCTAAAGAGTTTTGGTGAAATGATATCAACCTGCCAAACTTTTGGCAGATAGTAGATCTAAGGATATGCAAAAATAAGGTCTGATGGATACTGCCTGTTGACAGATACACAGGGTTTTCTGGCAGACTGTCTTCCAATAGATTAGTATGTAGAATTCCCTAGTGAGACTGTTTTCAAGCTGCAGATGCACAGACGTTGCTATCCTAGGTCATTTCTCTGCACATTTCCTTGTTGGCTGTAACTAGCCCAAGATGGAGTCTAATGGAAGCTGTTTGAAGTTAGGCAGAAAATAATGTGAAATGCCTTTGTAATGTAAACCATGCAAACTTAATTCTAAGTTGTACTGCCCTTTGAGACAAGGGATATAAGAGGGTGGGGTTCCCTGTGGAGGTGGTCAGTCAGCTGCTAAGATGAGAGCTACTGCTCCTTTGGCTGGTGATTATTAAAAATATTAATGGAAATACGCCATGTTCCTGGAGTCTCTTCTCTGCACCTCCGACCTGACAGGACATTCTTGCTTCATCTGGCGCACAATGTGGGGCAGGCCTGAAGGTGAGACACGGGTTTTGGGCAGGAATAGAAGGGAGATAAGTTGCACAGGGTTTGCATAGCCTCCTGTAAACTAGAGTAAATCTATTTTTGTGATTTACTCCATATCATGGTCAGAAGCATATACTGATGTGCTTATGATTCTCACTAAGGCAGCTGGTCTGCCATTGAAAGGGAGTGTTTTAAAAGGTCTCCTTGAGAGAATACAGATTTGCTACTGGTTTGAACCAGAGAGCATGGAACAGTTCAACAGGAAAGTATGAGAAAAGTTGGAAAGGATTTAAGTTGTGCCCATAGGAAAGGGGAGATAATCCCCCGCAGAAGAATAAGGTGCATATGCTTGCATTAATTAGGCTTTAATGCAGTTGGAATCTGATTCAGAGGACAACATAATTTCTTCTCACTCAACTTCCTCCTCTCTCTCCTCACCCCTTTGTACCTCTGCCTGAGGAACTACCACACCTTCCCTAAAATTACCCCCCTAGGGAGTCATTGTCAGCATTTACTGCCTTTGTAAATTCTAATACCAAAACAAGGCAGGCAGCCTCACTGGATGATAATTTTAATTCTGATGTAGAAATAGAGGTGCCTTCACATGAGAGGGTGCTCTGAAGAGAAATTAGTGACCTCCATAAGAAATTAGATCTACCAAGTAAAAAGGCAGACAGGATTCCTAGGCCTAGGCAACCTGAGTTTTGCTCCCTATGGAGACTTAAAGATTGCCTTTGTGAACCTGGAGTTCAGGCTATTCCAACTCCCCAACATAAGAATCATGAAGTAGTTACAGCTCCACATCAATATAAGTTAAATCATGAGCGGCATACATTAATGAATACTCCTGATTCTTTGCTGATAATCCACAGCTTCAGGCTATGGCATTTCCTGTTGCTTGTAATCTAATAAATATGAATGTGATTATCAAGCTATTTCTTTTAAGTTTCTGACCTCCATAAAAATGGCTGTTTCAACATATGCTCCTACATCTACTTATGTTTATGCCTTGCTAGAGAATTTTGCTGAAGCTAATGCCTTACTTCCTTGTGAATGGCAAGCGATAGCAAAGGCAGTTTTGGAAAAATCACACTATATTCAGTTTAAGGCTTGGTGGCGAGAGGAGGCAGAAAAGATTTCCCGGAAAAGGTTACTCAAGAACGCTGAAGCCACTATAGCAAGGATCATAGGAACAGGCAATTGGTTAACGGCTGCAGATCAGATTAAAGTAACTGCAGATATTTTAGATTTGACTACTAATATATGCTTGAAACCATGGCATAATCTGGAAGCTCTGGGGAAACAACCAATTCATTTACTAAGGTATTACAACAAGCAAATGAAACTTATGTTGATTTCTTAGCCAGGTTACAAGATACTTTAAAAAATATCTGTCCTGGATGGTACTGTGCGTGAATTACTTATATCCACATTGGGTGCCAGATGAAGTAGGACTGTCCTGTTGGGTCAGAGGCGCAGAGATGAGACTCCAGGAACATGACATATTTCCATTAATATTTTTAATAATCACCAGCCGGACGGCAGTAGCTCTCATCTTAGCAGCTGAATGACCACCTCCACAAGGAACCCACTCTCTTACATCCCATTATCTCAAAGGACAATACAACTTAGAATTAAGTTTGCATAGCTTAGATTACAAAGGCATTTCACGTTCTTTGCATAGGACTTAAGAATAATAGGAAGGAGACAACCAGCAACCAAACACCTGCAGGGGGTGCTATCTAGGTGAGATGAGATGAACAAAAGAACGCATTACAGTTGCCAATTCAGTCTTCCAGACTAGTCCAAGATGGCAAGGTCACGTCAGACAGAAGAACAAGAAAAACCTGTTTTCTGCCTAACTTCAAACAGCTTCCATTAGACTCCATCTTGGGCTAGTTACAGCCAACAAGGAAATGTGCAGAGAAATGACCTAGGATAGCAATGACTGTGCATCTGCAGCTTGAAAACAGTCTCACTAGGGAATTCTACATACTAACTCTATTGGGAGACAGTCTGCCAGAAAACCCTGTGTATCTGTTAACAGGTAGTATCCATCAGACCTTACTTCACATATCTTTAGATCTACTCTCTGCCAACACCGAACCCCTCTTTTGACATCAATGATCACTTCCTTGTAGAATGGGTGAGATCCTGGTGGTAAATATATAATACAGCTCACGAAGTATCTTGATATATTGAGTATGAACACCCTATTTGGCTAGGGTTTCGATAACAACTTCAGTTTCAACAGAATCAAAGGATTTCTTTAAATCATTAAACATTAGAGAGGCATCTTGACTCCCTACACACTTCAATGAGCTTGGTTACCTGTGGATATGGTCAATTGTGCTGAATCCTTTTCAGAAGCCAGGTTGCCCTTCGTCTGATGTTCTGCCAATCCTATTCAGGATGACTTGAGTGAACAGCTTGTAGATGACAGACAACAGGCAGATGGGGCTATAGTTGCCAATGTTGTGGATGTCTCCCTTCTTGAACAGTAGTACTGTCTTGCTGGTTTTCCAATGGGGGGCACCTTGCATTTGGACAGGTAGCGTGTGAAGAGCTGAGCTAATGTATTGATGAGTACTGAAGGCAGATTCTTCAGGTGTTCAGGTCTGACTTTGTCTGGGTCTGGTGCTGTTCCCTTCTTTACTGATGAAATGGCATGTTGGATTTCAGAAGGGAGAACATTGGGAACGACATATCCATCCTGCAGAATTTGGTATGTGGTCAGGTGGATGTGGCTATCAAAGAGATCTGAGTAGAAGTCATGGATAATCTTCTCCATTGCCTTTCTTGAAGATGTGACAGATTCATCAGGACATCAGAGGGCAGTCATCTTGGACTTATAGTTGGCGAAGGACAGGAGGGCATTGCAAATGCTTTTCCAGGCTTCTGCTTTAATTTTGAGTCAAATATTAATTTCACTTTAATCTTTTTAAAAAACACAGTGGGTATAATATGTATGCATGCATATGTTTGCATTTATGCTCATCTTAATAAAGAGAATATTCCTAATGTATGTGTCCCTTGAAGTTCAATGATCTGCACACTAAAATCCAGGTGAAAATTTAAAGTGTGATTTTTAAAGCAAAAATCTATATGGGAGCCTAAAAAGTACCTAATTCATCTCTATTATTTTCTAAATAAGAAACTGGAATATAGAAGTCTTGACACTTCAAATTCATATAGTTAGTACATGACCTGTGTAGCTATCTCACATAGCTGAAAGCATTATTATTGCTGTCCAAGCTTGCATTCCCTGACTCTCCAATCTGAAAACTATAAAGTAGGGAAAGCAATTTTAACCACAACAAAGAAGAAGATAGCCATACAGATTACTTACAGAGAAGTATGACACTGTGCCTATAATATTGATGAATTGCTATAGGAATATGCTACATTATCTATAATAAACAATAAAGCATTTTTCCCTTTGTAACATACTTCAAGTTCTTAGCATTTTGAAATACTTTTTACCTTTCTTTTCTTTTCTTAACTTTTTTGTTTATAATTAATGCTGAGACACAAAGGGGTTTTATTTTCTATTAAGTTTTAAACCCAATTTCTATTGTAATTTCAGAAGTAATTACTGCTCCTTTCTGGCAACAGTCCAGAAGTAAAAAACCTACATTCTTTATGCACAACATAGACAAATTCAGCATATAGCTATTCTTTCTCATTCATGTTTTATTCTTAGGGAATTCAAAATGGCAATAATGAGCTTGAGGCACTGCTAACGAAATAAAGGGAATGCTGCTAGTCAAAGGTAAAAGCAGAACTCCTGCTTATAAGGCATTTGGCAGTTTAGTTAAGATGGGTGCTAATAACTAGCACACTATCACCTGGAAGCAAATCCTTATGTCAATGAAGGTGAAGCAAGGCTGTCAACACCATAGTTAGACTGTAAACTTCACAAAGGAATGAATTTTTTAGCTTTATCCACTACTGAATTTCCCAGAATAGTAGTTTCCACACAGCAGGCTCTTTAAACATCTGCTGAATAAAGTAAGTACATTGATATTACCTCATCATCAGATCTTGACAGTCAAATTCTTTTAAAACATCACCAGGAGCTAAGATTAAATCCAAATTTTAAGATTTTTGTCAACAGCAGAGTCAGATAAGCCTCACTCTGGCACACAAAAGAGAAGCAAAGAGGAATATGAAAGAGGCCACAGCAACTACCAGCTATCTAGACCAAATTATATGTGACAAATGGTGCAGGTCTTAAGCAACACTAGAAGGAAAGGACAAGGTTCGTCTCAATATGAGATTATTTAGATCACATTAACATTGCCATGTCAGTCTCTGGATCAGCATACCTGGGCCGGATTAAAAAAGACTGCAGCAGGGTGGATTTTGATGAGCCGGACTGTGATAGGCTGATCTGCTGGGTGGAGTTCTGATGAGAGAGAAGTCGGATGTGGAAAATGGAGGCCCTCATGGAGTGGGGGGGTCGTCTGGCTTGTTGCGAGGCTCTGCTGGGCTGGCGTGCCAGGGCTAGAACCCGCCATCTCTCCTGGGCTCCTTGTGAGTGGCTGGGTACAGGGAGAGCAAGTAGCAACTCTGCCCCATGTCTCGCCAGAGTGACAGCCCAGTGGGTAGGGCGTTGCCTTGCACGCGGCCGGCCTCTGCCGGCCTGGATTCGATCCTCGGCATCCCATATGGTCCCCGAGCACCGCCAGGAGTGATTCCTGAGTGCAGAGCCAGGAGTAGCCCCTGAGCAACGCCGGGTGTGACCCATAAAGGCATTTCCTCTGAATATAGTCAATTATTTACTATATATGGTCAGCAATTACCAGTTATCTAGAATGAATTATATGTGACAAATGGTGCTATTAAACCCTCTTTCTTAAGTGCTAGTTACTGTTTATTCTGAAAACATCATATATGTGGCTATGTGAAAATGAGCTTTGTTTCTCTCTTTATAATCACTTAGCAATTGCCTATGAAATAGACATACTACATTCAAGATCACTATCACTATCACTATCTTCCCGTTAATCATCTATTTGCTAGAGCGGGCACCAGTAATATCTCCATATGTCCTGTCTCATGCTAGTAGAACCCAAAGGCATCTGCTTGCTCCAGGAATACAAAGAGCCTCAAACCATTATATTAGGTCACGGGAATGACCTAATATAAATGTTACTGGTATTTGGCATATCAAATACTACACGAGCATCTTGCCAGGCTTGCCGTGGGGTGTAATAAAATATATATGTAGATTCAAGATGAACAAATATTTAATACTATTTTTTTCTACTCTGTGAAGAGGATCTCTGGGTTGGTAAAGCATTGTGTTCAGTGGTTTCCCCACCCAACAATTACCATTCTTACTCTTTTCTTTTTCAAGGCATATGGACTCTACCCATTTTCCTATTCATCCCTCTACAATATCTCTCTCAAACCTCCCCACCACAGCCATCTTTATGGTGAGTCCTTTCCCAGTATATCCCTGCTCAAATGTCACTGTTTCAGAAAGTTCTTTCCTGACCACCCTAATTCAAATAATATCCCTCAATGAGCATATTTTTCTCTTACTTTGCAGTTCTTATCACTGCCTAGTGTACACTTCTATATTTGTTCTCTGCTTTCACATGGACAGAAACTTACTATTTAGTTCTCCTCCAAGTTTCCAGAACCTAGAAATGAGTACGGCATAAATGAACTACACAGTCAATATTAGTTCACTGAATAAATGAAAGGTCATTTTTAACTACCCAAGCTTTAAAAGAGGAGTAATCAAAGTATTATTGGAATGAATCACGTAATTTCACAGAAAGTACAATTCTGTACAGCAAAATCTTAAAAAGAGCTAAACATTTCTTCAATGAAGAAATATCTGAGTAAAAATTAATTATAGCTCAGTCACACTTATCACCCCTACTTTTAAAAATAGCCATAAACTTATTGTTGGCAGAAAACTGTCATTTTTAAACACCAATATCTGCACATATGGTATTATTGCAATAATGAAATAAAAAGAGAGGGCAACAAAGTTATTTTAATAATGAAAAATGAAATTTTACGACATGCAAACAACTGTCTTTTTTGGAGAAAAGTGCTCCTGGGTGTGAAATTAAAGATGAAAAATATCATTATATACAGGTTCATGTAAATCAGTCAAAATCTCAATGTAAATTTGACCAAAGCTTGACAAAATAATGTAAAATTTCCCAGAACTTGACAAAATAAATGTAAATTTGCCCAGAACTTGATAAAAAATGGAAAGGTAAGTCAGAAAAGACATGCAACCTAAAGTTATAATAAAAAAAAAACAAAGTAACATTGATATAAATGTGAATAGAGCCATTAGCCTAAAATAGAGAGAATCTAACTCATCGTTAACAATACATTCCTATTCAATGAAGAATGGATAAGAAAAGTGATAATTTAATAAAGGGTTTTAGAATAATAGATTATACACTTAAAGAAAAAATAATTTGAGCACTTGACTTATGCACTAAAAAGAAATTCTTTATGAATTATAGAAGTTAAGGCTGTATCACTAAAACTTGAAGAAAAAAGACTATGATTATAAATATAGAGGAAAAGTCTCCCTAACCTTAGGAAGCAACAGAAATGAAAGAGAAGAAAAATGACACATAAAGATCAAAGTAACATTGAAATTTGAGAAAATGTTTTTCAGTAAATATGGCAGATTTACTTTAATAAGTTGACTACATAAAGAGATAGAAGAAGTTAAGAAAAAACTTAAATCTCAAAAATTAAATTAACAAATGTTAGAAGCATAAAAGTCATAAAGGAAGAAATACAGTTAGAAAAGATGCACTATTAGACCAGATCTGACTTTCATTCTGTTTTTATTTTTGTTATCCAGTCCAATGAGCTTCTGGTTGCACATTTCCCCATCCAAATAGTCTCACTTTTGGTCATCTACTCTGCTCCTGATTTTTTAAATAAAATCTCATGTTTTATTATTTTTTCTCCTCACACATTGTTATCCCCATTCTTATCCTCACACAATCCCAGGTCTCAGCTTTGTATGGCCCATTATACAGGAGTAAAAGAACTATTGAAAAATCTCCACTTTTCCATACTACATACTTCACAATGTTACAAACTTGATGCTACTTTATTTGGGACTATTTTTTACTCTTCTTTAACTTTTACTTTTTCTATACAAAATCCAAACAAGTAAAAGAATCACATATACAATGTACAATGTTCATACAATATGATATAATCACATTGTACATAGGGGAAGGAAGGAAGGAAGGAAGGAAGGAAGGAAGGAAGGAAGGAAGGAAGGAAGGGAAGGAAGGAAGGAAGGAAGGAAGGAAGGAAGGAAGGAAGGAAGGAAGAAGGAAGGAAGGGAGGGAGGGAGGGAGGGGGGAGGGAGGGGGGAGGGGGAGGGAGGGAGGGAGGGAGGGAGGGAGGGAGGGAGGGAGGGAGGGAGGGAGGGAAGAAATTATTTACTACGAGTCAACAATCCTTTTCATTATATTACTCTGTACTGCTTATAAGAAACTTTCCAGAGTTTACATTTGCATTTTATCCTTCAGAGGATTGTTGTTACAAACTTATAGAAAAATTTAATTATATTTAGATGGACAAGAATATAATAAGATATTATATCATGGAAAACAAATAACATTTTCCCAAATTCCAATTTTCTCAAACCAAGTGATGCATCCATTTAGAAAAGAAAACAAGGCAAGTACTTTATCATGAAACTAAATAAATGCAAAACAGTTTGCTGTAAGGGGATTGGGGAGGGGGTGCTAAAATGAAGAGAAGGCAAAAATCTTCAAGGTCCCAAGACCTGGTTATGACAAATGTACCATGCTGTTAACACACTTTGTAAACATAGTTACATGAAGCACCTCTTTGTTTATGTGAGTTTGAGTATTTTAACTGTAATTTCTAAGTACAAAAGTATACAGTCCTAGAACAATAAGACACTTTTTGGCAATATAGAGAGAACCCATCACAGCCATATATAATAAAATAACTATCACTATCTTCCCGTTGATCATCTATTTGCTAGAGCGGGCACCAGTAATATCTCCATATGTCCTGTCTCATGCAAGTAGAACCCAAAGGCATCCGCTTGCTCCAGGAACATAAAGAGCCTCAAACCATTATATTAGGTCATGGGAATGACCTAATATAAATGTTACTGGTATTTGGCATATCAAATATGACACAAGCAGCTTGCCAGGCTTGCCTTGCAGGTGGCATACTCTTGTAGTCCCCTCTAAATAAAGCAATTATTGATGAACCGTGCGGCCACTAGTCTGGTCTGCTGGGTGGAGTTGTGATGAGAAAGAAGTCTGGATGTAGAAAGCGACGGCCTCCATGGAGTCGGGGGAGTGGAGGAGGGGTCATCTGGCTTGTTGTGAGGCTCTGCTGGGGTGGCAGGCCAGGGCTAGAACCCGCCATGCCTCCCGGGCGCCTCATGAGCGGCTGGGCACAGGGAGAGCAAATAGCAGCTCTCTAATAAAATAATATCACCATTAATTTTATTTGCCTTAGAAAAATTCTTTGAAACCATATTTATTCAGAATAAAATTATTCTAAATAATAATTCTAAAATTATTAAGAATAAAACATTTTCTGTGTATGAACAATACAAACAAACCATAAGTGTAGTCACTTGATCATTTGACATCCTGTTATTCACTGATTTGCTCAAGCAGGTGCTGGTAATGTTTCCATTTGTCCCTGTCACATGCCACTGTAGCCCAACAGCATCTGCTTGATCCAGAAATATGAAGAGTCTCAAACCATTTGTTCAGGGTCTTGACGAAGAAGTCTGACCATCTTATAGGTGAGCTTGTGGATGTGGTCAATATCCACCATGTAGATATGGCTGATTGTGCTTTTCAGAACCCATCTTGCAAACATGGTTGTCCTTCATCTAATGTTCTGCCAATCCTGTTCAGGATGATTTGAGTGAACAGCTTATAGATGACGGACAACAGGCATATTGGGCGATAGATGCCAATGTTGTGGATGTCTAACTTCTTGAACAGTAGAACTGTCCTGCTGGTTTTCCATTAGGAGATCACCTTACATTCAGGCAGGTAGCATGTGAAAAGCCGAGCCAGTGTATTGATGAGTACTGGCAGCAGATTCTTCAGGTGTTTGTGTCTGACTTTATCTGGGCCGGGTGCTGTTCACTTCATTACAGACGAAATGACATGGCGGATTCAGAAGGGAGAATGTTGGGAACGACATATCTGTCCTGCAGAATTTAATATGTGGTCAGGTGAACATGGCTATCAAAGAGATCCAAGTAGAAGTCATAGATAATCTTCTCCATTGCCTTTCTGGAAGATGTGATAGATCTATAAGGATATCGGAGAGCAGTCATCTTGGTCTTATAGTTGGACAAGGAAAGGTGGGCATTGCAAATGCTTTTCCTGGCTTCTGCTGCATCGGCCAGTATTTCTGCTCTTCTCTCCTTGAGGTCTTCCTTTATCGCTTCTCTGCACTGCTTTGGGAGCTTGGATGTTAGCATTTGGTCGCATGAGTCTCATGCCTTGCCATGTTGGCAAATGAGCTCGAGAGTTTTTGAAGACAGGCGTCCTATTTGTCTTTCTCTCTCTCGGCATTCTTTGCACAATCATGGAGGTGCTGAACCAGTCGGTTGTATTCTTCATCAATGTCCTCAATGATGGCATCTTCCCATGTTGACACAATGGTGCCAAAAAAGCTCCCAGTTGGTGGTCATTCTGGGAGTTCTCTTCTTAAACTTTGCAGCCCTTTCTCTCTGTTCCATGAAGTAGAATTTTGCACAAAGGAGACGGTGGTCCGATCCTGTTTGGAATTTGGGGATAACAGTGACATCATCATTTTTGGCAGGCAAAACCATCGATTGAATATGATATGGTCAATTTCATTGTTGAACTGTCCACCGGGAGATTTTCATGTCTAACGTTTAGATTCAGGCTTCTGGAACTGAGTTACCATGAATGGTCTTGGCAACATAATAAACTCAGATAGTTTTTCACCCTGTTTGTTTCATTCTAGGTCATGGGTCCCAATGTGGAGTTCTTCAGCTGATCATCTCGGTCCTATCTTGGCTTTGATGTCACTGACTATGATCTTGTAGAAGGCGTGGTCTTCTTTATAGTACTCTTCCAGTTCCATGTAGAATTTCTCAATCTCTTCTTCCTTCTATGTGGATGTTGGTGTGTAGACAACAAAGATAGAAACTGCCAGCAGTGAGCCACATCTATTCAAGTGTAAGCATCCAATTTAGATTGTTAGACACTCAAATGAATCAATGCTCATGGCCAGGTTAGTGTGAACAAGGACACTGACACCACCAGCGCCTCTTTTTGTCACATGTTCCAAGGAACAGTTCTTCTCCAGTGTCAAAAATGGCATGATGTGATTGACACCTTTTCATCTCAGTCATACCAATGATGTTGTATTTGGTCTTTCACGCTTGCACCATCCTATATATGCCTCCAATGCCTGCATACAGGCATTGAAAGTACAGATGGTCATTTTAGTCCTTCTTCATTTTGGCAGCCTAGTTTGACCCTGAGATTTTATCAGCCTCTCCTTGCTTATCCTTCTTAGTGCTGCCATATTTAGGGCTCTCTCGGGGTCAGGGGAGGAGACCCATTGTTTTTACTGGTTTTGGCATATCGAATACACGATGGACAACATGCCAGGCTATACCGTGTAGGCAGGATACTCTCGGTAGCTTGCCAGGCTCTCTGAGAGGGCGGGTGGAATACTCTTGGTAATTTAGTGATGAACCCCACGGCTACAAAGCAGCCATATGCAACAGGGAGAGCTGGTAGCTGCTCTGCCCCATGTATCTGTATCTCTGGTTCAAGCATACTTGGGCTTGAAATAGGTTTCTCTATAGAGTTGTGCTCTGAAAAACCAGGATTGAGATTGGCTTTCTCACTTGAGTGGAGCTCTGACAAGCTGTGGAGTCCAGATGACGAAAAAAAGGCTGCCAACATGGGGTGGAGGTTCCTCTGGATTCTTCCGAGGCTCTATTGGGATTGCAGACCAGGACCAGAAGTTGCTCTCCCTCCAGGACACCTCATGATCAGTGAAGCACAGGGAGCGCAATGGAGAGAGCTGGTAGCAGCTCTGCCCCATGTATCTTTCAAAGCTGGGGATACAGGAAGTCTTTAAATCCTTTTCTGAAGATTTAATGAGCTACTTGGTAAGTGTAGTAATACCATAAAAATCTATGATAAAAATCTATGATTTCTTTATCAGGCACAATCATTGTGTTAAATATCAGTAGTTACTCTCAAGAATTCTCTTTCAAATACTTTGATGCTGCCCCTCCATTAATTTTAAAGTTGATTAATAATATAGTATTTGGGGGTCAGAGAAATACTACAGTGGATAAAGTGTTCACTCTACATGTGGCCAACATGGGTTTGATCCCAGCACCTGATTAAACCCAGGTGTGATCTCTGATCACAGAGCCAAGAATAAGCCCTGAGCCCATCTGAATATGCCCCCAAAAGCCAAAAACTAGTTTTAATACTTACTATGACAATTTTTTAAATGACTGGTAACGTTAATAAACAGTAGATGGAACCAAGTTCTCTTATTTAAGAAAAACCAATGTAGGAGCTGGAGTGATAGTACAGCAGGTAGGGTATTTTCCTTGCAATCTCCAACACAGGTTCAATCCCTGGAACTCCATGTGGTCCCTGAGTTATCAAGAATGATCTCTGAGAGAAGAGTCAAGAGTAAACACTGGCATCTCCAAGCCCATTAAGAAATGGGGGAGAAGTAATGAACAGAAACTTCAACAAAGAAATTCAAATGGCCAAAGGGCATATGAAAAAGTGCTCTTTATCATTAATCATCAGTGAGATGCAAATCAAAACAACAATGAGCTATCTCACACCACAGAGACTGGCACAACTCCAAAGAAGCAAGAACAATCACTGCTGTCATAGATGCTGGGAGAAAGGGACTCTCATCCATTGTTGATGGGAATGTCGACTGGTACAGCCTTTTTGGAAAACAATATGCACAACCTCCAAAAACTAGATGTTGAGCTCCCATTTGACCCAGCAATACCACTCCTGGGAATATACCCTGGAGACACAAAAACACACAAAAGAAGCACTATCTGCACTTCTATTTTAGTTGCAGCACTATTCACAATAGCCAGAATCTGGAAACAACAAGAGTGCCTGAAAACAGAAGACTGGATAAAGAAACTTTGATACATGTCAGGAAAAACGAAGTCATGAAATTTACCTACAAATGGATGGACAAGGAGATTATCATTCTGAGTGAAATTAGTCAGAAGGCAAAGGACAGATATAGAGTGTTTACATTCATTTGTGGGATATAATATATACAAGTTTTCTACTAATTGTTGGAAGCAGTAATGCAAGACTAGAACTGAGCATTGAATGTTGGCAAAGGATTTACATGATATTCCCTAATGTATTTCGGGCAAACCATAATGTGTAAGAGAAGGGAGACAGAGAGAGACAGAGAGAGATAGAGAGTGAGAGAGAGAGAAGGAAAAGTGCCTACTATGGAGACAGGAAGAGGGAAGGGAATCTGGGGACATTGGTGGTGGGAAAGATGCCTTGGTGGAGGGATGGGTGCTGGAACACTGTATGACTAAAAACCAATTATTTTCATAACTCTGGTATATAAAAAAATTTAAAAACCCTGACCTGGATGTGGCCAAAAAAATAAATCAAATAAATAACTATTATTTATTATTATTTATATTACCTTATATATATGTTCATTTAGACCTATTTCTTCCTAATGTGGAAAGCTACAGGGGATATATTTTTATAGACCTTTTGAAATGCTCATGCCAAAGACAAAGAAAGAGCTGTGGCAATATATATATGTATATATATATATATATATATATATATATATATTTTTAAATTAAGAAAAATAAAGTTTCATTCCAAAGCAATGGAATACTTATTCATAGTGAAAATTCCATATTAAACAAAAAGTAAAATAATTGTTATATATAATGGGAATAATTTGGCTTCACAATCAAAAGCCTTGCATTCCAAATTCATATTTTTCCTGTTAATTAATAACTCATGCCAAGTCTCTTAGGTCCTTTATTAAATAATAAGTGATTATTTTAAAGATGTTCAGCTAAAATATCTATGGTTCTTTGAATGACTCTCTACAAATAAAACCAATGTACAGGAAAAAGAGCCAAACAAAATAAAATAGGCAAGTATTAAGGAAAATGGAATGACAGAGAACTGAGTACAATTGCATAGAAAAGATAAAACCTTTGTACCCTTAAGATCTCATAAGTAAAATACAATCCAATCAACTCTATACAAAAAAAAATTCATTCATTATAAAATACAGAAATTGTAAAATCTTAATAAGTCATCATGTAAAACATATAAGTATTTTCAATATGATTTAATTTAGGGTGGTACTTTCAATATTGTGATATAGTACAAAATATACTTCAAATCATATTGCTTTACATTAATTTTAATAACACTTTTTAACTTCTTTATATTTCTCAAATTAGAGTATGTCTTCTAAGAGAAAATGTATTGAGTACAATGAAGTTTGACTATTTCTATGTGCAAATCACTTCTGTTATTATACATTTTATAACAGAAAAATAAGATTATAAAATAATTTTTAAAGCCATTATAAACACATGAAGAGGAGAAAACTGCTTCTTTTCAGAAGATTTCTGGCTATTATATAGATACTACCACCTCCAAAAGGAGGAAATCACCTCCCACCTTTCTGCGTTTTTGTTTTTCTTTGACTTTTTGGTGTTTTGGTCCACACCTGGCATGCTCAGGCCTCTGTATTCAGGAATTACTCCTGGTGAGCTCAAGGGACCGTATCAAATACCAGGAAGCAGATGTGGGTCAGTTGTGTGCAAGGCAAACGCTTTACCCACTCATGTACTACCACTCAAGTCCCAACTCCTACCTTTTTGCACAACCCTGTGCTAGCATTTGTTTCCTATGAGTAGACTACATTATTTCCTAATAAGAGCCTTTGTTCCCTGTAAGTTCCCTAAAAGTAGGTAGAGAAAGTAGATAGGGGAAAAGTTACTTTTGGAGAAGAAAAAAAATAGGCAAACCCAATTTTTTTTTTTACTTTTTAAAAAGTTTCTTTTTTTAAATTTTTTTATTATACCACCGTGAGACATACAATTACAAAGGTGTTCATAATTGGTTCTTGGTAATACAGTATTCCAGCACCCATCCCTCCACCAGTGCCCCATTTCCACCACCAATGTACCCCCTCCCCTCCTCCCCCCCACCCGCCCTTAACAGCAGGTACCCCAGTTTCCTCTCTTTCTCTCTCTCTCTCTCTCTCTGTCTCTGCATCTCTCTCCCTCTTATTTTACACATTGTGGCTAGCCCTGCAGATATTTAGAGTTTATCACTTAAGTCTCTTTGTGTATATTCAATGGTGAGTTTTAATCTGCCATTACCATTTCCCACATTTAGTAAAACACTGGTATCTATTTATGTCCTATTAATGAATGCAGTCATTCTATATCTGTCCTTTTCCTTCTGACTAATTTCACTCAGCATGATAGTCTCCATGTCCATCCATTTGCAGGTAAATTTCATAATTTCATCTTTTCTGATAGCTGCACAGTATTCCATAGTGTAGATGAACCACAGTTTCTTTAGCCAGTCCTCTGTTCTTGGGCATTTAGGTTGTTTCCAGATTCTAGCTATAGTGAATAACGCAGAGATGAATAAAGAAGTACAGATAGTGTTTCTGCTATGTTTTTCGGTCTTGGCAAACCCAATCTTGACCAGTTATGAAGATTAACATCATTAGTGATGAATCATGTTGATAGGATGTGTCCTTAATGCCTGATGAGAAAGATACTTCATTTCTATAGACCCTCACAAAACATGTAACCCCAGTTTAGCCATGAGAAAAATATCAGACAACTCCCAAACAATGAACATTTAACAAAATACCTTATGGTGTACACCTCTGGAAACTGAAAAGTTTATGTAATGAAGAAAAGTTGAAAGACCATCACAGTGCAGAAGAGACCAAGTTGGTAAACAGACTGAATGTAATGTACTAGATTGGATCCTAGAATAGAAATGGGACATTAAAGGAAAAATTAAGTTTTTCCTAAAAATAGTTAAGGAAATTGTTATAAGGTATGTATTTTAGTTAATAACAAAGTGTGAATGCTGGCTTCGAGGTTGTACAAAGTAAACCATAGTAATATATGTGACAATTTAAATAATGAAATAAATTAGTTTAAGTACTCAGGACTACATTTTGCAAATTTCTTTACATCCAAATTTTCAGCTTTATTTTAAAAAAATTAAGTTATATCCTTTATAAATAACTTTATACAATAACCTAAATAATTTTTTTTATCTTTTAAAATAAAGTCAGGGATGCTGTCTCGTTTGCCAAGGCATCAAAAATCAGATGGGCTGGACATGTGATGCGATTTGGAGACGACCGCTGGACTAGAGCCATTACCGACTGGATCCCACGGGATGTCAAAAGATCACGTGGCCGCCCACCTACAAGATGGTCCGACTTCTTCATCAAGACCCTGAACTAACGGTTTGAGGCTCTTCAGATTCCTGAAGCAACCAGATGCTATTGGACTACACTGGCATGTGATAGGGTCAAATGGAAATGTTACTGGCATACGCTCAAGCAAATAAATGAATAACGGGATGTCAAGTGATCAAGTGATCTTTTACAATAAAGACTTTTAGTTTCTCTCTATGCCCATTGAGGCATTTCAGGGGTGTGGCTGTAGTGCCCAGCTGCGTTGGCAGGTGGCAGACGCGAGACAGGCTTGTCTACACCTCTATGGCTCTGCCCTTTGGGCTCTGGATGGCTGATGGTCTGACCTAGAAAAAGACTGGCATGAACCCAGAGCCACGGCAGACCCTGGCAAGCTACCTGTGGTGTATTCGATATGCCAAAAACAGTAACAATAATGGACCTCATTCCCAATGAATGGGGAAGTTACTGGCACCCGCTAGAGCAAATCGATGAACAATGGGAAGACAATTGAGAAGTGACAAGTGACAATAAGCTAAACCTGTGAATAATTTAATCCTAAACTTTATTTTAAAAGAAATATCAATAAATGTAGTGATATAGTAAAATTTGAAGCACTGAGCAGAATTAAAAGACTCTAATCTCAATTTCATGAAAATATTTTAACTTAAAAAATGTGAGATTAGCCAGCCCCACCTACACACCCAGTAGGCTCAGGAAGCCATTCTTAGGGTGTCCCCAATATGGACACTTGCCTTCACAACTGTTGTTGAGCATCAGTAAAATGATTCATGTGTGTACCTACTGTTTCTTAGGGAGCAAGGTTACACACAGACCTTTCAGCACTTTTACTGTTGCATAGCACAGCCTACTAGGAGCAGCCTTTTAACATTGAATAACACAGCCTACTAGGAGCAGCCTT
This sequence comes from Cryptotis parvus, assembly GCA_021461705.1. Taxonomy (NCBI): domain Eukaryota; kingdom Metazoa; phylum Chordata; class Mammalia; order Eulipotyphla; family Soricidae; genus Cryptotis; species Cryptotis parvus. The sequence goes on from JAJIBD010002848.1 coordinate 103,275, forward strand.
TTACTGTTGAATAGCACAGCCTACTAGGAGCAGCTGCTCTTGCTAAACTTGTACAAAGTTCAAGCATGAGCTTCCAGTGATAATGTTGTGGCAGGATTATAAGGAGCAGAATATTGCGGCATCAATGCTCCCTGTTACCCTGCCTTACTGGGAAGTGAGTCCTTTCTATTCATTTTCTCACTGACCTTTGGGACTGTCAGGGGTGGAACTCAGGTTAGTCACATACAGGGCAATTGCCTGACCCGCTATAACATCTCTCCAGCCCAATTAATACTAAGGGGACCACTTGTGGCAAGACCTGAAGCTTTTGTTAACTTATTTAATACAAACAACTATCAAAACAGTTAAATCCTCAGCTGTCATATACTCCTCTGGGTAGTTATATATCTGGAATAATAAACCTTGTCCTCCATTTTTCTTATAGCTCATCATAACTCTGAATGTCTTGAGTTTTCAGAGAAGACTTATGGGTGAAATGTGTGAAATAAGTCATTAAACATGGGCTACAACTGCTGTACAGCTCATAAAACAAATAGAACTAAAATGATTTATTAGAGCTATCCAAAGTTTTTTCTCAAGAGACAGAGCTAAAACCACTTTTCAGCTTCAAATGGCAATCTATTTTCTCTTCATGAGCATCAACAATATAACCAATAATTGATACATAGTCTAATTCATTTATGGATTATAAAAAATCATCAGGCCCCAGTTTACAATACAGCATTTTAAACTATTGTGATTGTCATGTATAAGTTGCAATACAGGTTCGCAATGACAATACCCTTATAAGGAATTGATAAATTAATAGTCTCTCTCAGAACAAATTTTAAATCAGCAGATGAGAGATGTAAAGAGAAATGAACCAGAATAACTACTGGATTGGGGATTTTCAAACCAGGAAAACAGATTCATAAGATCAGTACAGAAGACAGAGAGAATAAAAGTAATGAAAAAAATGTATATCCTGAATTATTTTTCTATTCCAACTCCACTTCAAGTTTTCAAAAAAACAAAGGGTAAGTAACCAGGAAAACTACTTTCAGAGAAATTTAAGTGGTAGATCACTATCACTATCTTCCCGCTCATCATCTATTTGCTAGAACAGGCACGAGTAATATTTCCATATGTCCTAACTCATGCTAGTAGAACCTAAAGGCATCCGCTTGCTCCAGGAACATAAAGAGCCTCAAACCATTATATTAGGTCATAGGAATGACCTAATATAAATGTTACTGGTATTTGGCATATCAAATAAGACACAAGCAGCTTGTCAGGCTTACCGTGCTGGTGGCATACTCTTGTAGTCACCTCTAAATACAGCATTTATTGATGAACCACGTGGCCACTAACGGCCGTGCAAGCCGTGCTGTGATAGTCTGGTCTGCTGGGTAGAGTTGTGATGAGAGGGAAGTCCGGATGTAGAAAATGGTGGCTCCCATGGAGTAGGGGGGTCGTCTGGCTTGTTGTGAGGCTCTGCTGGGGTGGCCAGGGCTAAAACCCCCCATGCCTCCCGGGCGCCTCATGAGCAGCTGGGCACAGGGAGAGCAAGTAGCAGCTCTGACCCATGTCTGAGAGTCTCTGGTTCAGTATACCTGGGCCGGATTGAAAAAGAACTGCTGAGGGTGGGTGTGGATGATCCGGGCTGTGATAGTCTGGTCTGCTGGGTGGAGTTGTGACGAGAGGGAAGTCCGGATGTGGAAAATGGTGGATCCATGGAGTAGGGGGCGTCGTCTGGCTTGTTGTGAGGCTCTGCTGGGGTGGCAGGCCAGGGCTAGAAACGCCCATGCCTCCCGGGTGCCTCATGAGCAGCTGGGCACAGGGAGAGCAAGTAGCAGCTCTGACCCATGTCTGAGAGTCTCTGGTTCAGCATACCTGGGCCGGATTGAAAAAAAAATCTGCTGCAGGGTGGTAGATATAGGATTCTATATCTACCAAAGTGGTAGATATAGAATTTGAAATGGATAAAAATCAAGGACTAAGACATTTCCTGCCCATGTCAACTGACATGGACATTCTGTTGACTTTCAGCAGTACATGCTCAAGACCTGTAATTCGGGATGTTCCTACGACTATGACAGAAAAGCAAGGAAATAAAACCCTACCAAAGCCAAATACAGACAGAAAGAACTGAAGGCACTTTAGTAGCTGAGAAAAGAACTATCACCAGATAGGTCCACTAAGAGAGGTACAAAAGTTCTAAGCCCGGGTTTACAAAACATCTATGAGTTGAAAAGTAAGAATTTAAGACAGTACAGTGAATAGAATGTAGATTCAAGCAGATATAGATTGAGTTTAAAAACCTTTAAGAAAGATTTTATTTCATGCTAGTCACTGTGGCTAATGATACTATTAATGATAGGGCTTCACCCATTGAGTGATCCATCACCACATCCTCCACCGGAGTGTCTGCCATTAAATCAATATCTATCTTCAACAACATACTCACAACATGTAAACCAGTTCTCAGGTTCTGTTGCCTTTGGTAATTTATTACTCCCTTGTTATGTTTCTTTATACCTGCTTATGAAAGATATATTTAGTATCTGTCCCTCTCCTTTTGGACTTCATTCAGCATAATACTCTCCAGCTTAAATCACCAAGAGGCATACTGAACGATTTCATTTTCATTTTCTCTTATAGCTACATAGCATTTCATTATGCATATATACCAGAGTTTCTTTATCCAATTATCTGTTCTTGGACATTAGGGTTGATTCCAGATTTTAGTTATTGTAAATTGTACTGCAATGAACATAAGAACACAGAGGTCTTTTCTGATTATAACTTTGGGACCCTTGTAGTAGATGCCCACAAGGGTGATTATGGGGTCAATGGAAGCTTAAATATTAATTTTTTGAGACATGTGCCTTGATCACTTGATCACTTGACATCAAGTTATTCGTCAATTTGCTCGAGCGGGTGCCAGTAATGTTTCCATTTGACCCTATTATGTGCCAGTGTAGCCCAATGGCATCTGTTGCATCAGGAATACCAAGAGCCTCAAACTGTTCGCTCAGGTTTGAGGGAACGAAGAAGTCGTTCATTAACGAAGAAGTCTGACCATCTTGTAGGTGGGCAACCACGTGATCTTTTGACATCCCGTGGGATCCAGTCGGTAACAGTTCTAGTCCAGCAGTCATTTCCAAATTGCATTACATGCCCAGCCCATCTGATTTTTGATGCCTTGGCAAGCAAGATAGCGTCCCTGACACTGGAACAGCGATGGAGATCAGAACTCCAGATTCCTTCTCTCATTGGAGTGAGGCATGATATTCTAAGCATAGCTATTTCGATTCCTCTTTTGGAGACCCAAAAAGTATGACTGTTTTTAAAAAAGTCTGGATTAGTTGACATTTCCACCAGCAGTAAATGAGAGTCCCTTTTTCCACACAACCCCTTCATTGTCATTTTGATGTATGCCTCACTAATTTGAGATGAGATGATATCTCATTATTCTTCTCTTAATTTCCTTAATAAGTGATGCAGAGTACTTTTTCACATACCTGTTTGACATTTGTTTGTCATCTTTGAGGAAATTCCTTTTCTTTTCTCCCATTTTTGATGTTTGTTTCCTTGTTAAGTGTCGGGGAGCGCTGCCAGGGGTCCCCGACAGTGCCGGGAAGCGAAGTTCCCTTCTACCTCCAAAGCCGGCGGGGAATGGATGAAGACTCAGGAATCCGATGCAGTTTTAAAAGGGCTTTACTATCACAGGATCCAATATACAATCCAAGAGCAGGGAAAACCTCCAGACTCTGTGTTCCCAGCTAGGCCCCAGCCAGGTGTAGGCCAAGATGGCTGCCACCACGTGTTGAGCCCAAACAGAGAATGGAGAGGACAGAGAAGCAAAACAACAAGGGAAGACGAATGGCCAAAGGGGAAAAAAGAGAGAGCTTCTTTCTTCTTGCAGCTTATTTTATAGCTAGAAATCCACCCAAACTCCCCAGCCCAGCCCATTCTGGGCTGGGCTATCTAGAGATGAAAACAGGAAAATAGCTCTGTAGAAATGTAGCAACTTCAGAGTGTAGCAAACTTTCCTCCCTAAGTTTTATTATTTCCTTCCTTATGCCTGAGTTGGGCTTCTTTTGTTGGTCTTTTTCTAATATTTTCAGCTGTGAAGTCAGGTTATTTATGTAGGCCCTTTTTTTCTTTCCTGATGAATGCTTGCAGAGCTATGAACTTTCCTCTTAACACAGCTTTTGCTGTGTCCCACCAGCTCTGATAGTTGGTATCTTCATTGTCATTTGTTTCTAGGAATCTTTAGATTTCCTGTTTGATTTCTTCTATGACCCATTTGTTGTTCAGCAGTGAGTTGTTTAGTTTCCAGGTGTTTGGTTTAGCTCCCTGCTTCTGTGTATGGTTAGCTACTATTTTCAGTGCATTGTGATCTGAAAAGATAGTCAACACAATTTCAATCTTTTTTATTTTGTTGAGGTATGCTTTGTGACTCAGTATATGGTCTATCTTGGAGTATTTTCCATGTGCACTGGAGAAAAATGTGTATTCAGCTTTTTTGGGATGAAAAGCCCTGTATATATCAACCAGCTCTCTTTCTTCCATTTCCTCCTTCAGGTCCAGTATTTCCCTGGTGAGTTTCAGCCTCGTTGATCTATCCATAGTTAATAAGGCAGTGTTGAAGTCTCCGACTATTATTGTGCTACTGTTAATGTCTTCTTTGAGGTCTATTAATAGTCGTTTTAAGTATTTTGCTGGCCCCTCGCTTGGCGCATATATGTTTAGTAGTGTGATTTCTTCATGGTATACATACCCCTTAATTATTAAGAAATTGCCTTCATTGTCCCTTTTAACCTGTTTCAGCCTCAAATCTATATTGTCAGATACAAGTATGGCCACACCCGCCTTTTTGGAGGGGTTGTTTGCATGGAGAATGGTCTTCCAGCCTTTGATTTTGAGTCTGTGTTTGCTCTGGTTATTCAGATGTGTTTATTGTAGGCAGCAGAATATTGGATTCAGTTTTTTAATCCATTTTGCCACCCTGTGTCTCTTAATTGGTGCATTTAGACCGTTGACATTGAGAGAGATTATTGTCATTGGATTTTGTGCCATCTTTCTGTTTAAACTTGTTGTGGTTTTGGGTTGTCTTATTTTACAATAGACCCTTCAATCCTTCTTTTAGAGTTGGTTTTGAGTCTATGAATTTCCTGAGTTGTTGTTTATCCATGAAGTTGTGTATCTTTCCTTCGCATCTGAAAGTAAGTCTAGCTGGGTAAAGAATTCTTGGTGAGGCCTGAAGTTCATTGAGTCTTTTCACAATATCCCACCATTGTTTTCGGGCTTGGAGTGTTTCATCTGAGAAGTCTGCTGTAAATCTCAGGGATGCTCCTTTGTATGTGATTTCCTTCTTTGATCTTGCTGCTTTCAGTATTCTATCTCTGTCTATCTTTTGTCATTTTAATAAGGATGTGTCTTGGAGTATTCTTATTGGGGTTTCTTTTAGCTGGTATCCTTCGGACCTCCTGTATCTGGGAGCATGCTTTCTTCAGTTCAGGGAACTTCTCAGCGATGATGGCTTTGACAGTTTCTTCTTCATCAGGGTTTTCTTCTTGCCCTTCTGGGACCCCAATGATGCTTATGTTGTTCCTTTTGGCTTCATCCCGATTTTCTCTGCTAGTCTGTTCATTGCTTGTGAGTCTTTTTTTCCATCTTCTGGTGTTGTCTACAGAATCTCTGAACCTTGTCTTTGAGATCACTAATTCTTTCTTCAGTAGCTGTTACTCTGCTTTGGAGGCCTTCTCCTGTGCTTTTCAGTTCACTTACCTCATTTTTAATATCTGTCATTTCTGCTTGTACTTTGGTCTGAAATTTACTCAATTCTGCTCTCATGTCCTCCTGTATTTTATTGACTTTGTATTCCATTGTTTCTTTTATTTCCTTGTGCATCTTTAACAGTTGCTTCCGAAATTCCTTTTCAGAGAGGTTATATAGCTCATCGTTATTGCTTGACTCATCTGTATTAGTGACTTCAATTGTAGAGCTTGAAGGACTTCTGTGCTGCTTTACCATAATGACTATCGTAGGTCAAAAATGTGTGTTCTGCATGATTAGTCAAGAGTTAGTAGGTGCCTGAATTACTTTGCAGCTAGGGGCGTATAGCAAAGAGTGTAGGGGCCAATGCTCAGTGGTATCTTTTGGTAGATAGACAATACTTCACGCGGACATGCTAGCGCGTCCACGTGGGTTTGAATTTTTGGGGTGTCGGTGGGTGGCTCCGGAGTCAGAGGGTCGGGGGGGGGGTAGTGCAGTGGAAGGTCCGAGGAAGCTGGGGGGGGCTTGGTCCCCTCCTCAAAGTTTGAGCCCTTTATCCTGGAGTGGAGTGGCTAGGGGGCTGCCCGCCGCAGGAACGCACCTGGTGGGAAGAGCAGGGGCAAATCTGATAATTTCCACCTTTGACAAGACCTCCAGTTCCATGTTTCACCTGACCTTGGATTTTGGTATCATAATATGTACATATATATATATATATATATATATATATATGATATACCTTTGCTTTCATTTGCTTGGCCACTTGTCACTGAATCATTGAAGATATCTCTAAATTTAATGTCATGAACTGCCCTGCTTATGATTTCTCAATATAAATTACTGATTCACATCTGATTCCAAGATCTTTAATCCATTGTGAATTGATTTCTCTGAATGATGTGAGACAGGGATCTTAGTTCATGTTTTTCATTGTTATCTTGTTTTTGTATTGTTTTGTTTTATGTGACCAGTCAGTTTTCCCAACTTGTTTCATCACTTGTTGAAGAGGTTTTTCCTTGCTTCACCTTGTACTCATAGGTCTTTGTTGAAGATTAGATACCTATATATCTGAAGATCTGTCTCTGGGCTCTTACTCACATTTTATTGGTCAGAGTCTGTCTTTTTTCAGAACCATACTGTTTTTATTATTGTGACTTCCCAATAAAAAGCTGCTAAAGAGAAGCCTCCATCTCTTCATTCCTAGGATTGCTTCAGCTATTCAGGGGTTTTAGTATTCCATATAAATTTCAACAGCATTTTTCTATGTCTTTGAAAAGTGTCATGGGTATTATTATAGGGCAGAATCAAGTGATAAAGTGATTCTTACAGGGACTGCATTGAGTCTGTATAGTATTTTGGGTGAATTGTTATTTTGACAATACTAATCCTTCTAATCCATGTATTTCACTTTCTTTGTGCTTTTTTTTATTCTTCTAGTAGTGACTTATAGTTTTATTTATGTGTCTTTCCCTTTAATGATCCCCATGATCATGAGTCTCACATCTCTCTCAATCCTCCTTATTTACAAATTAGAATAAAATACTTCAATTTGTATTTTATTACTATAATTAAAAAACCCACAAATTTGGTGACTTAAAATAATGTAAACTGGACCAAAGAGATAGTAGAGGGGTACAGCACTTGCTTTCATGCAAACTACTCCAGCTTGAGTATCAAAATCACAAAACGCCCCCCCAGCACTGCCAGGATTAAGCATTGAGCACAGTCTTGTGTGGCCCCAAAATAAAACAAAAATAAAAAAGTTAAAGTCTACTATCTTACAGTTCTGAACAGGACATATTAAAAAAATGGGCTCACAGGCTAAAATAAAAGTGTTTTAAATGATTTTGTACTTTAAAGACACTCCATTTTCTTAACTTTTCCTGCTTTTAGAGGCCACCTACAACCTTGATTAGTAACCCAATCTGCTATCTTCCAAGCCACCAGTGTCAGACTAAGTCCTTCTCATACTGCATTATCTGACTTTCTCTCTTCTACCTCTAATTTCTACCTTTTAAACCCCCCCCCCCCCACTAGACTCTTCAGTATAATTAAGTAATCCAAAGTAATCTTCACATCTTAAAGTCAACTGACTAGCAACCTTACTTCGATCTGAAATCTTATATTCTCCTTTTCTCTATAACAGAACAGATAGATTACAGAAGTCAAAACCTAGAAATCCTTAGGAAATTTATTCAGCTACCACATCATCATAGGGCAGTTATAAAAAATTATGTGCAATAATGTTTATAGAGTTACTACTAGATAAATTCCAAAATAATGACTTTCCCAGGCTCCTAGACTCTCTTCTCAACTGTCATCAAAATGTATCCTCTAATAAATCTTTTTCCACATGCTAGGCTTCTGATTAGTCATCTGCACAAAACTTAGCAGAATTATCAATAATAGCAGTGCTAGAACTTGAAGAGGCATAATAAATTCTCTATTCTTATAATTTCCCACTACAAGATCAAAGAACTGAAAGTTTCCCAAGGTCTATAGTCAGTAAACAGGGTAGCTAGTACAAAAAATACACATTGTGCCCTGAGATTATTCCATACTAACTGTGTGATTCTGAGGTACTGCAAAAGCTCTTCCTGGCTATAGAAATTAGGATTCAAAAACATGCATTTTCTGGAAGCAAAAATGTAAAGTTTTGAGAGTAATGACTCTCCAGGGGAGTAGTGGAAAGAAGAATGTTAGAAAGTCATGACTATTTGGCTGCAAAATTTCTTGTGCAAGCTCAAATTAGAATTACAGAAACAATATTAAGCCATAATGCTTGATCTTTTTGTAAATGTGAAGAAAAATATTTCTAGTGTAATTTATCCAGAACTTCAGGTAGGAATTGGGGTGGGAAGGAAGATCCAATTCCAACACTTCTCATGCTCCAGATCCCCATGTCTGAGAACACAGCTGGGTTTTTTTCCACATTTTATTTACTCCACCAACACTTTTTCTTCGACTTTCCCAGAGGTGGTAGTGATATGCAGAAAACAAAGAACCTAAGAGCTAGTACAGCAGCTAAGTCAATGCCTTTGATGTAGTCAATCCAAGCTTGATCCCTAATACCATATCTGATCCCGGAGCCCCACCAGGAATGATCTTTGAGCATAAAGCCAGGGGTCAGCCCTGGGAACTTCCAGTTGTGCCCCCCACCAAAATAAAGGTGAGTGAATTAAGGAAGTATTCACCATGAAAATATCATTGAAACATAATTTTAAAGAGATTATTCTTTTTTTTAATTTTTTAAATGTTTTATTATACCACCGTGAGACATACAATTACAGAGGTGTTCACAATTGGTTCTTGGTAATGCAGTATTCCAGCACCCATCCCTCCACCAGTGCCCCATTTCTACCACCAATGTACCCCACCCCTCCCACCTACCCCCAGGCTGCCTCAACAGCAGGTAGCCCTGTTTCCTCTCTTTTCTCTCTCTGTCTCTAAAGAGATTATTCTTAAAACAGAAAAATTCACAAGGGGTACTACTGCTACATATATGACTATTGAGCAGTATCGATATTAACAATTATTCAAAGTCCAATATTTACCTACAGTGGGACTTTGATTAACAACCAACTGCCATTGCTATGGTATATTCATCATTTTTACTCAGGTCAGAACACAAAGGTCAGGATAGCATACTTCTCTCCATCAGGAACAGGAAGAAATGATAACAATCTATAGTAAAACTTCCCATAAAATCAAAAACTACCAAGAACTTGCTTCAAGACTTATATGTTCACATAGTACTTTAACCTCAGATTTTACATTAGTGTAGAGTAAGAAGTAGTATAATGTCAACATCCTATTTTTGTCCATGTGATTAGCCACTATTATTAGCTTCTGGGAAAAGTGAATATGTGAAAATCAATTTCAGCTTATTTCGAATCAGCTGTTTTCATCTTTTCAAGCCAAGGCACTGCAGTTTTTCTTTGATGAATGTTTTATAGGTCTTCTATTTTTTCTTTTTTCTTCTGAATAGTAATACTTCTATTAGAAATGAATAAAACTTAGAATATATGACTGACTGTCACATATTTTGAAAACTAGTTTCACTGCCTCAGACCATAAACTATACATGTTTCATGTTCATGGAGAAAAAGCAAGATGTCTTTATCATTTTTAAATTACTATGTAAGCAAATTATCCCTTGACATATACCTTAAGATTATCCTTTTATCTTGTAGCAAAGATTAAATGCCTTTTTCCCTTTGACTTATTTAATATACCTGCTTTTTTGAATAGGAAGATTCTATATTGCACTCTAAAGCCAAAGTTCTCACATATTTTGTCTCTATTCAGAAATACTGTAATACCAACTTTCGTTTTTACTGTTCTCTTTATTTATCTTAATATTACTACCATGCTTCATAAATTCTTTCTCCTTCTCTGTAAAAAATTTCACAATTATATGATCTTGTCCTCCAAATAAGATTAAGCAGTATTAACTCCAGGAAAGCTAATGATGCAGTGCTCCCTCATATAAATACTGCTGAAAAGTGTTCATTGTTGTTTATATACTTAACACTGCCTAACAGAATAGACTAAATATACTTAACACTACCTAACAGAATAAAGACTAAAGATCTTTTCCCACAGTCTTGTTTTCACTTTGATTGATGAATTAGAGACAGACTTTTTGCTGAGTGTAAAGTCACTGGTAGAACCTGAACTCAAATGAATTAATATTATTTCCATGACATAGTCTCTGAAAGAAATAGGAAAAATCTACAGAGTTATAACTCACTAATAGCAGAAAATATATCAAATATTTGCTAGTAACTAAGCACATTGCTTAATTTTATTTAAGATTATAAGAACTGAAACTGAAAATACATAGACTTCTACAGCAAGGGAATAACACAAAGATAAACATATGAGGCTACAATCAACTAAAATAGCTCTTCCCAGCCAAATAAATAAAAAATTAACCTTAACCTTGGTTTCCAGAGGAAACAAAAAGATAAAAAAATAAAATTTAGAACAATGGGACTAGTTAGTAGTTACAAAAAAAAAAAAGAAAAAGAGAGTAAATAAGGACAAAGAGGACAAATGCATGTTGAAGAACGAAATTGAACTTTCAGTGGCCAACTCAATATAATATATACTCATGTTGATTTCCATGATACACACCTGAAACAGATCATGCTATAATCTGATGCTACTTCGACTATCAATAAATGAATTAACCAAAAAAGTCTGTTGTTAGTTGATAAACTTCCTTTTTATATCAAAAAGGATTCACAACAATTACCATAAAATTACTTGGACTGGAGAGATAGCACACGTGTCAGCCTGGCATGCAGCTGACCTGGGCTCAATTCACAACATCCTATATTGTCCCCTGAGCACCACCAGGAATAATTCCAGCATGCAGAGCCAGGACCAATCCCTGAACATGTCCATGTGTGCCCCCAAAAAAGTAAGATTACCAAAACATTTATACAGAGTTATAGAGATAATTATTACAATAGAAAATGACATAAGGTAGATTATATATTTTTTCATATATATTACTTTTCCTCCTTGTTGAGTAATATTCTAATTGTGATAACATAAAAGTTTCCATGTGCATATTTAAATGCCTTAATTTTTTTAATTGTTCTAGCTGCTCAGAATCTTTGACTTCTTTTGGCACCCTTTTGATTTTTTGGGCACCCTTTTGATTCTTTCCCTGAAACGTAAAATATCAGGGGAGAGGCTGGAGCAATAGTACAGCTGGTGGGACGGGAGCGACAGCACAGAGAGTAGGGCATTTGCCTTGTATGCAGCCGACCCAGGTTCAATCCCCGGCATCCCATATGGTCCCCTTAACACCGCCAGGAATTATTCTTGAGGGTAGAGCAAGGAATAACTCCTAAGCATCTCCGGTGTAACCCCAAAAAGCAAAACAAAATACAGCTGGTAAGGCATATGCCTTGCATGCAATTGACCCAGGTTTGATCCCCGTCACCAAATATGGCCCCTTGAGCCACAGGAGTAATCCCTAGCGTAAAGTTGAGTGATTCCAGAGCACTACTGGTTGTGGCCCCCAAGAAACAAACAACAAGAAAATTTTGCCACAAAAACTAAATAAACAAAACATCATTTCTACAGAGAGAGAAGGACAGGAGAGACCTAGAATGATCTTATTAATATGCTGCATATAAAGGAACATAGTAAGGAATAACCAAAGGCCAAAGGCAATAGAAAGGAAGAACAGGAGAACTGATCCTTTGGAGAAAGCTTTCCCCTTAGAGATGAATGGGTGAGAGATGGGATAGACCAGAGCAGGCAGCACTATGACAGTGATAGAGGGAAGTGGTCACTCTGGACCAGGACTAGGTGCTAAAAGGAGATAAAGTTACATGCATGATACTCTGTCACTAATAGGTTTTGCAAACCATCGTGCCTAAAAAAGAAAAAATAGGCAAAAATACAAAATTGCCAGCCAGAGAGGCAGGCTAGGGCACAGGAGGGAAACTGGGGACGCTGATAAAGGGAAGCAGACACTGGTGAAGGAATTGATGTTAGAATACTGTATGCCTGAAACTCAATCATGAATAAAATTGTAACTGTAATTTATGGTGGTTCAATTTAAAATGTTTTAAATAAAAGAAATCATTTCTTTTTCCAATATGTATTTCATTATCAAAGTAATATTAATCATAGCAGAAGATACTAATCAAAAATAGAGCAAAAGAGAAATGAAAATATATTGTGCACAGGTTAGAGGATCTGAGAAAAGATAACTCAAAATCTTCCTATACTACACAGTAAATTACTAAGGTAATAATGTTCTGTCATGTGAATATCTATTACTATTATACTTCATATGATTTGTGAGTTGGTGGTGAGTGAAGATGGCATTGAAAGCAAGATCCGTGTGTAATTTAGATCTAGCATGCTGAATTTACAGAATTTATACCACTTGGCTACTAAAAACTATCCAGCATTCTGCCTCACTAAAAGTTGCTATGAAAAGAGCAAGTTCTTCCTAGAACAGCAATTCTCAAACTATGGTCGAGGAACAAGCACTTTTGTGAACATTTGGCTTGAGCAGAGAATGAACACTCTTAGAGAAAAACCTCCCAAGAGAACAGTGCAAAGACATGAGTAAGGACAGCTGTTGTTGAGAGACACAGAACTATGCACCTCCCCACAAGTTCACTTTTTTTCGCATTCTCATTTTTGTGTGTCTCCCATGTTCAACCAAGCGCCAGGGAGTCCCAACGCTTAAGCACCTTAGGATGGACCTATTCTAGAAATGGTTGTACAACATCTGAAAAGAAAAAAATCTTCAGTTGACTGGGGGAGTAAAAATACTAGTTTTTCCCCCTCGGTGTGACTTTTAGAACAGGACATTTGAAAACTATGGGCCATAAATATTGGAACTTGTTGGACACATCCATAAAATATGGTGGCTAGGCTGTATATGTCAAAGACAGATGTACTTAAATACAACCAAAAGCCCAATATACATCTGATGTAATTAGCTTATCACATTAGCTCACACAAGGTAACTGACCGAAAGTGGTGATGGTAGAACAACTGGAAATGGGTCAGATCTTTAGCTGCCAATGAAGCGGAGAACTATGTAGGTACAAGCTGAATACCAAGCAGGGAGAAGACAGCACTTAGGAATCCTGAAATCTCCAGGATTCCAATGAGCAGGGAAAATTCACAGGGAGACATGAAACTAAGTGCTGCGACAGCACCAAAAACTCCATCGATATGAGGTAGACTGAACCTCCTTCCCCACCTTTCCAACTCCTCTGCCAGCCACTAGTCCAGGGAAGCCTGTATTTAGTAACAAACCACAGTAACCTCTACCTATAGAAACTTGTCCTACAGCTAGGGCCAAGCAGAATCAGTAAGACTGCTGCTCAGATTATTTCCCAAGCAAGTAAAGGACCAGAAATCTTGAGATATGCACACTGCAGAGCTCCAGCGAGCTCCTTCATTGAGATAAGAAGGATCTATGTGACTACCTGGAGTTGACTATGAACAAACAAAATATTCTCAACTATCTAGTTAGCAAACATAGTTAAAAAAACAAAAACCCAATGCCCTATACCTTTCCAAGACTATTTTTGTTTGGGGCCACTCCAGCAGTGCTTGGGGCTTAGCCTCTGTGCCTAGGTTTCACTTCTGATGGAGCTCATGGGGTCCATACAGGGTGTCAGGGATTGAACCTCGGTCAACTGCATGCAAAGCAAGAATCTTACACACTGTACTATCTTTCCAGCCCTCTACCAAGACTTTGGAGACAGGGATTCAGGATTCCTGGAATTCCTGGAGTTCAGGATTCCTGGAAGCTCTGATGTAGAAAGGGAACAGATTTATATACCTTTATATTGATAGGTACTGCAACTGAATACTGAATCCCAGCAACTGTAGCAGGCTGAATGTAGCAGGATGAGTAGTTTCCCCTATTCCCTGAGCAGTCAGAGGAGCTCTATCTTTGGTACCTAGTGAGGGCTCTGCAGATGCCTGTGTATTAACCTGGAGCAGCAATCTTGAACAAAGGACTTTCTGCCTTTGTTGAAAGGAACAGTTCTAGTTACAAAAGTAGAGGGGACACTAAGTAATTTTCAAGTCAGGGATACTCATCACTTCCTCCACAGAACGGTAACTGAAGGAAATCACAATAAGGTTGGTCCCTCTTTCTCTACAAATCTGATGAAACCTAATGAAATAACTGATCACCTGGATTTAATAGACATATACAGAAATTTCTATGTCACAAAGAAAAATGTATGTTCTTTACAAGTATACATAACACATTCTCAAGGATAGAGTATACATTGAACAAAAATAGGTGCTAACAAATGAATACAAAAATCTTATCAAGAATCTTTTTTAATACGATATGAAGCACAAAAATAGGGGAAGCATGAAAATTTGGAAACTAATCAAAATGCTTCAGAAAACTTCCTGGGTAAATTGGTAAATTGAAGAAAAAATAAAAATTGTCTGTAGGGGTCAGTGCAATAATACAGTGGGTAGAGCATTTGCTTTGCCATAGCCAAACGGTGTTGTTGCCAGGCATCTCATATGGTTCCCTAACATCACCAGGAGTACTTCCTGAGTGCAGCGCCAGGAGTACCCCCTGGGCATCTCTGGGTGTGACCCCAAAAAAATTACCTGTAGACCAATAAAAATAAAGTCATGAGCTATCAGAGTCCATGGCATAAGCAAAAGTAATATCTAGAGATAAGTTCATAATAACACAAATCCACAATTATAAGAAAAAGTTTTTTAAAAAAACCATATGTCTTGATATCAGAAGCACTAGAAAAGAAACAGAAACAAAATTAAGATAGTAGAGAGAAGAAAGAAGAAAACTAGAAAAGAAGTAGTAAAAATTAAAAAGGAAATACAGTAGAGAAACAGCCCAACGAACTTGGACACAAACTTTCATGCAGAATCTCCTGACTCAATGACCTACATGCATGGTCCTTGAGTTTTGACAGGAGTGATCCCTGGAAGTACTGCCCAAACCACCAGTAGATGTGACACTAAACCAAACAAAAAAGTTTCACTAACACTAATAACTGGCTCTTAGACAAAATAAACAAAACTTATAGCTAGCCTGACTAAAAAAAAGAAAACAAAACCCCTAACTAAAAAATCAAAAAATAAAAGAAGAAAAATTACAAGAAATGAAGAAAATTACAATGTTAAAATATATGCAAATAAACAGGAAGAATAAGCATTATTATAGAATTAAACAACCATTGATATCTTGAACAGAACATAAATATAAAAACCAGAATGGTAAAAATACTATAAGAACAAAATCCCAAAACCAGATTGATTCACAGGAAAATTATATGAAACTTTCACAAATATATAATATTATTTGTGAAATATATAATACCCATCCTTCTGAAACTCTTCTAAAATTATCAAATACATTTGATAATGCCCTCAAAAACATTTTACAAGGCCAACATTACTCTGATACTAAAGTCAAGCAAGGGTAGTGCAATCAGCCTATACAGGTTCAACCCTGGAACTCCATATGGCCCCCCCAGGAGCGATCCCTGAGCAAAGAGCCAGTAGTAAGACCTGAACATAGTTAGGTGTGCTCTAAGCACCCCCTCCAAAAAAAAGTGGTTAGAAGCAATTGTATGTCTTCTTATCAAGAATAAATGGGAAATAGATTTAGGCTGCAGTTAATCAGACAAGAAATGGAAACCAAAATACAAAATAGAGGAAAAATGGAAAATAAGCTTTGGGTCAGACCAATAGTACAGTGCCTAGGGTGCTTGCCTTGCACGTGGCCTGAACAGGGGTCTATCCTTCCTAACACATATGAGTCCCGAACTCATCAAGAGTGAAATCTGAGTGAAGATCCAGGAGTAAATGCTTATCACTGCCATTTGTATTTCAAAAGACAAATATAATTAATTAATTAAAATAATAAAACTAAGTGAATCATCCCTTTATCTAGTTTACTTTTGTCTCTGATGAAATGTGTAAACATTTCATCACATCCCAGAAGGTTGAGTACAGTAGAATAAGATTTTGAGAGACCACATAAACATAGAAATTTAGTAGTTGTGTAGTTAATTTTTATTTTCATTATTGTTCATCCTTTTCTAATTTAAAATTAAACTTTTATCATAGCTATGTATACATAGGATAAAATGTTCATAGGGTTTGTGGTTTAGGTATGTATTGGGGATCTCGTGTCTCCAGCAGATACAGTGACAATGGTACTATTACATTTTTTTTTATCTTTTTCTGACTTCAGACATAACCTTTATAATTTCTGAAGATAACATGTAAGACATGGCAAAAAAACCCACACACTCATCTTCACTGATCATTGCTGATTACTTTTTTTATAGATAATCTCTAAATGCTGGATTTAGAGGTGACTACAAGACTATACCACCCACATGGCAGAGCCTGGCAAGCCTCCTGTGTCATATTTGATATCCCAAATACCAGTAGCAATTATAGACCTCATTCCCATGACCTGATGGAATGGTTTGAGGCTCTTTATATTCCTGGAGCAAGCAGATGCCCTTGGGCTCTACTAGCATGAGACAGGACATATGGAGATGTTACTGGTGCCCGCTCGAGCAAATCGATGATGAACGGAAGGCAGTGATAGAGCAATATCTCTGAGGCACATAGATGAAAATCCTCAGTTTGGGAAATGGTTTAATGATCTAGACATGTAACTTGTTTGCACAGGGACCTGCATTCAGTCCCAGAACCACATGGCTCGTGAAGCACCACTTGGTGTGGCTCTGGTGGTCCCCAACACTGTCAGCCTGAGCAGCACCACGCTGAACAGGTCCAAGAATTGAACAACCCCACACAGTTGACTATCACCATGAGTGTTCCCAGGGTCTTGAATGTTGCAGGAAGCCTTCTAAAAAAATGTTCAACAAATCTTAATAATTGGAATCCAACTGTACTTCAAAATGGCCGTACCATATAACTAGCTGGAATTTGAGCCAGAGATGTAAAAATGCTTCAGTACATAAATACATTACATTAAGATACCACACAAAAGCAAAGACAAAAATTATATTCTTTAATCAATAAATGCTAAAAAAGAATTATAAGGTCAACAGCTATTTATGATATTTATGATTTAAACAAACTAGGAATAGAAGAAACATACTTCAACATAATAAAGACTATAAAATATAAATTTATGGCTAACTAAATAATAAGACACTGAAAACTTTGCACGTAATATTATACAAAAAATGACAAGAATGTCTACTCTATACTGTTCAACACAGTTTTGAAACCCCCTATCCAAAACAGACAATCAAAATGAAGGAATCCAAATTAGAAAAGAAATAACATTAAAGTCATTGACAGATGGCTTGACAACATATATAGAAATCCCTAATGATGGCACACACAAAAAAAAATCTTACTAGTAAATTAAAAATGAATACAGTAAGTTGACAGGATACAAAATCAACATACAAAAGTCTGCTGCACCTCTATATGCAAATAAGAAATTAAAAGGAAGTGAGGAAAACAGCCCCATTGTGGTGCATTTATGTTGCATAAAAAACTATAAAATAATCAGGAAAACCCTTTGCAAGGTGGTGAAAGACGTATGTAGTCAAAACCATACAATACTATTAGAATAAGTAGAAGATAAATATGATATCCCATAATCATAGATTGAAAAGTAAATATTATCAAAATGATCATCTTATCTAAAATTATCTTTAGGCTCAATGAAGTCCCTAGAAAAATCCCAAAGGCAAGTTTCATGGAAACAGAATCCTTGTTCAGAAAAACAAAAGATTCCAAATATTCAAAACAAGACTAAGAGAAAAGAAGAAAATGAAAGCATCATATCATATATTTCAAAAGATGCAATAAAGCAATGTAATTTTTTTGAAATCTATATATAAGAACAAAATCAGGTACAAAGATTAATAGAATATAATAAAAATCTCAGATTAGACACATTCTGTCCACATATGTGGCTACTTAAATTATATCTAAAAAGGCTTAGAGCATACCCTGGAGAAATGAAAGTTCTCTTCAACAAAAAAATAAAAAAATCAGTTTAAGACCATTTATAAAGACTTATTCAAAATAAAGGCTTGGATGCAAGACCTAAAACAATAGAATATATAAAAAGAAAACACATATGATAGTGTCCTAAACTTCAACCTCAGAGATATGTTTAAATTTCATCTCCAATGATGAAAGAGAAAAAAGCAAAAAATAAACATATGAGTAGATTCCAAAACTCTACCATAAAAGGGCAAGTTACAGCTTAGAGAAAAGTATTTGTGCTTCTTTCACCTTACAAGAAATCATATACCAAATTTTGGTATATTAATACCAAAACATAAAACTTCCCGCTTTTTAAATTTTTGGGGGTCACACCTGGAGGTCACACCAGGGTTTATTGCCAGCTCTGTGCTCAGGGGTCATCCCTGGTGTTGCTCAGAGGACTGTACTTGATGCCAGGGACCAAACCAAACCGTGGTCAGCTTCCTGCAAGGCCTTTCCCAGTCTACTATCTCTGACCCTGAATCTCGCCATTTATCTCTCTTCTGTACAGATCATTCCCTAAAGTGACCTACTCCTTTCCCCCATTAGACTTTCCCACTTAAACAGCCTTTCTTTCACCAGCCCTTTCACCAACTTAAATTCTTCACATTGTTCAGGTCCAGAGGGCAAAATGTTAACTCCCAGATAAAAAGTCCCTTGATCCCTCTAGTCTGTAGTAATTCTCTCTCCGGTGGCTGCAAATAAAAGTTATTATCACTTTTCCAGCCCTTGCCACAGACAGTTAACTCATGAAATTTGTCGTGTTGCTGCTGCTGACGCGTCAGTACTGCTGCTGCTACTGCAGTGTCCTTAGAGCAGCAGACAGGAAGTATATTTCTTGAAATAAGGCTAATCTCAAATTTCTTTGAACAGACCATCTGACTTTTACTTGTACTTTTGGGGCCAGAGAGATAACACAGCAGTTAGAGTGTTTGCCTTGCAGAAAACTGAACCAGGACGTGTGCCTTCCCCCTTCCCCCAAAATGAGTACTTCCATACATCCACTGACCACACAGTTCCTGAATACTGAAAAAGCATGAAGATACCTATATAGGCTTCTTGCCTTTCAGCAATTTCTGAGTGTTTAAAAAAAGGGGTGTTGGGGAACTGGAGTGATAGCACAGCAGGTAGGGCGTTTCCTTGTACTCAGCCGACCTGGGCCAATCTCCGGCATCCCATATGGTCCGGAGCACCTCCAGGAGTAATTCCTGAGTGCAGAGCCAGGAGTAAGCCCTGAGCATTTCCGGGTGTGACTCAAAAAAAAAAAAAAAAGTGGGCGTGGGGTTTGGAACTGTCCTGTAAGGAAAAAGAAGGACATTGTGTTCCCAAAAAGAAAAATCTAGGGAAAATTGATCGAGACATGCAATATAGGACTGTTGCTCCCTTTTTACCTAGATACACTTTTTTTTTTACCCAAACATGCCTTTTTTCCCCTAAGTAAAGCATTTTCCATTATCTCTGTCAAAAGTGTAAGTATGAAAATAAGAAGAAAGTAATAATCGCTCAGGTTTCTTCCCTAGAAGCTTTGGGGAGAGGAGAGGGAGAGTTTGATAAAGAAGAACTGTAATATATGCCTAAAAGATTTTTAATGTTTTGTGAGTGCAACTGCCTGTGTTTTTGCTGTCTCTCGTAACCATAGGTGGGTAATTGAGAGTTAGAACATTGCTTCTGTCAGATGTCATGGATGCATTTAGTTTCAAGCAAGAAAGATTCAGTGACATTTTCATCACTTTAAATAATGATGCCTTATGTATGTAGGGCCATTATAAATAGAATTCTTATTTTTTATATATTTATTCTACCTAGAAAGTGATTTTTACATAGGATTTTATACTTAAGTAACTTTATTATTTTCATTTTCCAATCTAAAAATGTAACCACTTTTATGCTTTAATTGCCCAACACAAGTTTCAGCTATAGTAGTCTCATGCAATGGAATGATGTTTTTAAGCTGTATTCCCAAGAACTTCACAGTAAGAGTTGGTATTCTATATTACAGATGGGAAAAGAAAAAGAAGAGGAAAGAATGAAACTACAATCAGTTTTCCTAGTAAACATTCTTTCCCAAAATGTATCAATAAACCCAGGCAATTTTTTTTTTGTTTTGGGTCACACCTGGTGGTGCTCAGGGATTATTCCTGGTGGTCCATGCTATTTTTGACTTATATAACAATGATTGATGTCTGTTGTTAATACAGAAAATTATAGACAAGCTAATAATTAACATTAGAGGTTTGAAGTAAACAGCACATTTTAGAAAGTCTCCTCAGTCTTCAAAAAAAGGCATTACAAACCAATTACACCCGAAACAATTATTTGTCCTTGGTCCCAGCTTTGAGTATAACTTACACCAAGGTCAACTAAATGCCCTAGTTGAAGAAGTACTGCCTATCAGGAAAAATAAAAAAGAAGAAAATAAAGCACATTGGAAACTGTGGAATGTTCTTTTATTTGGAGACAGTGAAAGACAACCTTACTGCACATACACAGAAATCAGTGATGATCACATGAATAGCAAGCATTAGTTATTCCCTTCTACATCAAAAGCCACTGCCATTTACCTTGTCAACTGAGAACAATTCCTCTCCTCCCAAAGTCACATTTTTATTTCAGTCTAGATATTATTTTCACCTGTACAGCTTTTTATCTCCATAGAATTTCTGCAGGTTTCACTTCATCTGTCAGATTACTTTTTGCATTTTTGTCTTAGCTTACATCTAAAATTTTACATCCTTCCAAAGAAGAATTAAGACTTATTTTAAAGTTAATTGCTCTCAATTATCAAATGCCCTTGACTGTGTATAAAGACATACTAATATGTACAATTTGTTGCTGCCAAAACACATTTTTCTTCTGATCTGTGCACTGCTGTTTTTTAACTATGTGTGATAGTCACTCAAAAGGGAAATATTTTTTATATTCTTCAATAAAAACATAAGCTATCTAAATATGTATTAGTCAAAGTTGTGGGACAAAATATTAAGATTATGTTGCAAAAAGAAATTAGTGAGATCAACCCAGCAACAGTTTTATGTAATCAGTCAACTGATGAAACACAGCACTGAAGTATAAATATTGTAGTATAACCAACTGTCTCTCCTTTTACTACTTAACTATAACTATTCAATGCAGAAATATTTTTCATAATGCCATTGCTTTTGGATAATTTTCTAGCATATATTTTTCTTGTAAAAGGAATTTCAAATTTGGAAGTATATTCATGTATGAACAAAGCCAAAGAAGACAAGAGGAAAATATGAGCTCTCTGGCTCCAAATGTGAACACGTGAGCTTAAGGACAAAGGAGAGCAGAGAAACACCAGAAACTTTGAAATATAAGCATGTATTTGAAAACCTAAACACTGGGGACGGTAGGGGTTGCCCAAGCCGGACCGGAGTGATTCGGAGGCCGGGAGACCGGCCCCGGTACCAAAAAAAAAAAGAAAACCTAAACACTATCTGACAATAGCTAATGCATGAATATAAAATTCTTTCTTAAGTACAACTTAGTTTCTTAGCTTCCCAGGTAAGGTTCTTGGAATAATTTAAATATTACACTTTAATCTACAAGTCTTTTTAACATTCATATGTTAAAAGACATATGAATAGTGTCTTTGAATAAGTGAAGAACTACAATGAAATATAATAGTCAAAGAGTGATCCCAAAATTTCAGTGTGTGATGATGAGGGATCGGATAATAAAGAAAAAGAAAAAGACATACAGAACAAAATGAAATACTAAACTGGAGTCAAAATTTATAACAAAAATCTCACATTTCAAATTTTGAGATATACAGCCAGAGAGAAAGCTTAACAGGCTAAGCACATGCTTTATGCCAAGAACCAGATTAAATTCCCAGCATGACCTGGTTCTCAAGCTCTTCTGGTAGCAACCCCTGAGCACAGAGCCAGGAGTAGCCCCTAAACACCTCTGAATATGGTACAAAAACAAACAAACAAACAAAAGGTTTGGGGAACCGGGAAAGTGATTTAGTGGTATAGAACTTGCCTTGCATATATGAGACTGGATCAATTCATTGAACCACCAAAATATAAAATAAAAGTGTTGCAACTTCTCCAAAATATATTTTTAAAAAAATTGAAGGGATTCACATGAAGGATATTTTAGTTCCCCTAAAGTTCCAATCAGTATAATCCTCTTTTAAGCATATGTCTTCACTCTCTGAAAAATATTTCTATGTTTAACACATGCTGTTTGATTTTGTGTTTGCCTATAATGAATGAAAGGTGGGTTTGGGGCAGAGGTGGGGTATTACAATGGGAGTGTTGCTAGATAGAACTCACTCAGTCCAATGTTGCTCCACGTTCAGTTTGGAAAGTGGAATTTGCCCTAGGTTATTTCCTTCTCTTTTTTTTTGATTGCTGTATGTTTTTATTTTTTTTAATTTTTTATTTTTACAATTACAAAGATATACAGTTAAAAAGTTCATATTTGGGTTTTGGTCATACAGTGTTCCAGCACCCGTCCCTCCACCAGTGCCCATCTCCCGCCACCAACATCCCCGGTTCCCTCCCCCTCCCCCAGCCCTGCTCCATGGAAGGTTCTTTATTTCTTTCCATTTCTCTCTCTTTCTCTTTTCCTTCCCTCCAGACTATGGATTACAGAACATACATTAAAGGGTTGTCATGTGTATCTTTTTGCCTGTATTTAATGCTCAGTTCTAGGTTGGCATTAGTACCCTCGACAATTGTTAGCACCCTGTTCCATTTTCTGTCTTACCAAGCCTCTGACTCCCACACGTTTGTGATAATTTCCACCTTTGACAGGACCTCCTGATATATGTTTCACTTGACCTTGGATATTGGTATCTTAATATGTACATATATATTTATGTTATGCAGATAAATGCAGTCATTCTGTGTCTGTCTCTCTCCTTCTGGCTAATTTCGCTCAACATAATCTTCTCCATGTCCATCCATTTATAGGCAAATTTTATAACTTCATTTTTCCTAACAGCTGCATAGTATTCCATTGTGTAGATATACCAAAGCTTCTTTATCCAGTCATCGATTTTCGGGCACTCTGGTTGCTTCCAGATTCTGGCTATTGTGAATAATGCTGCTATGAACATAAAAGTAGGGATGGTGTTTCCGCTGCCCAGCCATACCACTCCTGGGAATCTACTCTGGGAAACCAAAAATATTTCCTTCTCTTAAAGACGTCTACCTACCCCTCAAGGCATTGCAGGTGTGGCTGTGGTGCCCAGCTGCGTCAGCAGGTGGCAGACAGGAGACAAGCTTGTCTATACCCAGGGCTCTGCCCCATGGACCCTCGATGGTTGATGATCTGACATAGGTCCCCTAAGATGAACCCAGAGTCACGACAGAGCCTGGCAAGCTACCCATGGTGTATTCGATATGCCAAAAACAGTAACAACAATAATGGATCTCATTCCCAATGAATGGAGACGTTACTGGTGCCCACTCAAGCAAATCAATGATCAATGGAAGACAAGTGGCAAGCAGCAAGTTTCAAAGATTTCTGAACATGCTGTTAAGAATAATGGATATCTTGCAGTTTTAGAGGTTGTCACCAGCTCAGGGTTTGTAAGGTAAAGTTTTAAGTCTGGGACACCACATTTCAGCTTATCCCTTCATTTCCTCAGGAAAAGTTACACTTCACTGACTCTGCACCACTCCCTACCATCATTGGGATCACACTTCTTAGCTTTTGAATCAGCTACCACTCACTGTTACACAAAGAAAATCTCCCAGAGATAGAGGCTGAGTTCTCCAGTGAATTGTCTCAGAGGGACTTTATACATAATTGTGCTTAATTCTGTTTTTGTTCACACAAAGCCCTCTGAGATAGCTCCTGTTTTGGTTATCTTAGCATTGCCTCTATAGAGCATATGTGCAGTCTACCAAAAGGCAAAGGTAGTCTTTCAAGCACAGTCTTCCCTGAACCCAACCTGGACCTCAAAACCTCTATATCATGGGATGCAGGTAAGAAATAGTCAAGGCCTGCTCTTAGGCTCCTTCCCAGCAAGTCTTGACAACTCTACAAACAGGAAAGGTGGTCTCTGAAACCTGATCACACTACTCCCTGATAGCTACATTCTTGCTTGATCCCTGACCTATGACTAATGAAGTATATTTATATTTGTTTATATAGCAATGTTATATATATTATACATGTTCTATTATATATTATATATAAATTATACATATACAGTAATATTTATATATACATTGTTAGGCTTCCTTCCCCAACTTAAGTTTAACTCCTCTGAACCTCAGTTATAGGAAGAGGAAAAAAAAATTTAAAGTTAGCTCAAAATTTAAATGAAGTGAAAACTAAAGTGATTAAACAACCTGAGGTAGAAAACAGTGACAAAAATTAGTAACTGCGCACAAGCATATGCACATCTGATAACAATTTTGTCTTCTGATTTTGTCCTCATTCGCAGAAATAAATACCATTTTCTACCACAAGAAAAAGTACCCTTATTTAGTCATTAAGAATGATGATGCCTTTCTCACTTTTCTCTTCTAAAGGGAAATTAAATTTTTTCCAATAAATCGTGTTTACTTGCACTGAGTCATTTTTGCTCCATTCTTCCATACAAGTCATTCAACATTAATTTTGGAAATACATAAATTCCCAGTAATATGGCAGCCCTTCCAAATGATTACCAGCACTGTCATTTACTAAGTAACCTACACCCAATATCTGAGGCAGCACACCTCTTACCAGGCAGACTACACTCTAAAGAGTTACTTTACCTGTATATTGAAGGAAAGAGAAGCAACAGTGAAATATGCAAGAACTATTAGTTTTCTCTGCTTAATTCTGTTAGGAGCTAGATGAAACATAAAACATCTTAAGCATGACCATTAGAATTTGACAGTAAGACATCCTCCTTGGCAAACATATTTCTACCTCTGGCTGCCAAGTTTCCTGATCATCCCAGCACCACCTCCTGCACTTTCATTAAGTCTTTGCTAGATGAGAGGCCCTGACTGTTTTTAAGGAGAAAATGAGTGGAAAAACGAATATGTATGTATATATCCTTTTTTTGGTTCCTAGCCAAGACCTATAAGTTAAAGAGTCACTGGAACATAAAGTGACTACATCCAACCTAGATTTAGTGATGCAAAGAAAAAGAAATATAAGCTTATTGAGGCTAATCAAGATCAATTTTAGGAAAAACGGGCCATTTGTATTAAGATATGAAGATAAGTAATCTCACACATTTGGTAGCACCACATGGAAGAGATAACACATTTGAAAACTGAGAGTCATAACCCAGATCTCTGTAAACATGGCTACAGCCAATGGGAAGAGATTTGCACATCAACCAATGTGATACATAGTAACAATACAAAGAAAGACAAAAATCATACGCTAGCTAGATGAATATATGACCAATAGACACAGAAGAGCATTTGACAAGATCCAAAATGTTTCATGATAAAAGCGCTCAACAAAATTGGGAAAGAACATTTTCAATATAGTATATCCTACCCCAAGCCCACATCTAACATCGTTATCGTGAATAATTGAAAGCCCTTCTCCTAAGACCAGTACAAAACAAAGAAGAAAACGTTCACCACATTTTTAAGCATAATATTGAAAGCCCTACACAGCAATTAGTCCAAAAAGATATAGTAAGGAAATCCAAACTTGAAATTCAAACTATGACTATTTTAACTATTAATAAAAGAGAAGACTTTTTAAAAAATATTATTCACAATTATGTCTCCAAAGTTAAGTACCTGGGAATTAGCAAAGTAAAAGACTTATACAAAGAAAACTAGCAATCAAAGGTGACAGTATAAGGATAAGGCACTTGCCTTGCTAATGACTGACCTCAGTTTCATCCCCAGCACCACATATAGACCCTATGAAAGAGCTCCAGGAATGACCCCATAGCACATGGTCAGGAGTAAGTTCTGAGCATAGCAGTGTGTACACTCCTAGAAAAGAACCTAAAATCAATGTTAAAAAAAGTAGAAGACACACTGAAATAGAAACATATCCTTGTTCATAAATTAAAATGATTAATATTGGTAAAATGACCATCTACCCAAAGCACTAAATAGATTCAATGTAGTCCCCATAAATATTCTCTTGGATTGTTTTTAAATTTAAATACTGTGATTTACAAAGTTGTTTATAATAGTGTTATCTCAAGCATTCAATAGTTTAATGAATAACATAATAGTGTTATGTTAATAATAACATAATAGTGTTATTTCAAGTATTCAATGTTTCAACAATAATCCCATCACCAGTGTAACCTTCCCTCTACTGATGTCTCCAGTTTCCCACCCAGTAGGAAAGCTGCTGAATCTCTCCAGAATGGAGGGTACTGTCAGTCTCAATGTGAGATGGTCTTGTGGTAATTTCAAGGCCATGAAAAAATATTACTAAAATTTAATGTTCTTTCAAGACCCTCATCTTGCAAGAACAAATGCTGGCATGGATGCGGAGAAAAGGAGACTATCATCCATTGTTGATAGGAATGTCGACTGGCATGGATGTGGGGAAAAGGGGACTCTCATCCATTGTTGGTGGGAATGTCGACTGGTACAGACTTTTTGGAAAACAATATGGACATTCCTCCAAAACCTTGATACTGAGCTCCCATTTGACCCAGCCATACCATTCCTGGGAATATACCCTGGGGAGGGGGACCAAAAACACAAAGCAGAAACACCAACTATACTTCTATGTTCATAGCAGCACTATTCATAACAGCCAGAATCTGGAAACAACCCGAAGTGCCCTAGAGCAGATGACTGGATAAAGAAACTTTGTTACATCTACACAATGGAATACTATGCAGCTGTTTTTAAAACGAAGTCATGAAACTCTCCTATAAATAAATGGATATAGAGATTATCATGCTGAGTGAAATTAGACAGAGGGAAAAGGACAGATATAGAATGACTGCATAAAAATCAGTATGATACCAATATTCAAGCCAGGCAAAACATAGATCAGGTGGTCTTGTCAGTGGGTGGAATTTACTGCAAGTGTGTGGGAGTCAGAGATTAGGTAAGACAGAGAAAGGAACAGTGTACTAATAATCATAGGAAATGATAATACCAGCCTAAAACTGAGCATTGAATATAGGCAAAGGGATATATATGATAACCTCAAATGTTTGTATCGCAAGCCACAATGTGTAAGGGAGAGAGAGCGAGGAGAGAGAGAGAGAGAGGTTACAAAGTGACTGCTATAGAGGCTGGCTGGGGAGGGGAGAGAATCAGGGGACATTGGTGATGGGAAATGGACACCAATGGAGGGATGGGTCACTTGATCACTTGATCACTTGAATCCCGTTATTCATCGATTTGCTCGAGCAGGCGCCAGTAACATTTCCATTGGACCCTATCACGTGCCAATGTAGCCCAATGGCATCTGGTTGATTCAGGAATACGAAGAGCCTCAAACCGTTCCTTCAGTGTCTTTACAAGGAAGTCAGACCATCTTGTAGGTGGGTGGCCACGTGATCTTTTGAAATCCCGTGGGATCCAGTCGGTAACAGCTCTAGTCCAGCGGTTGTCTCCAAATCGCATTACATGTCCAGCCCATCTGATTTTCGATGCCTTGGCAAACGAGACAGAGTCCCTGATTCTGGAATAGCGATGGAGGTCAGAACTCCGGATTCCTTCTCTCACTTGAGTGAGGCGTGATATTCTAAGCATAGCTCTTTCGATTCCTCTCTGGGAGACCTGAATAGCATTCTCATCCTGCTTTCTTACGGCCCAGGTCTCTGAGGCGTACGTTAATGCAGGGACAACGGTGGAGTCAAAGAGATGTGCCCGAACCGGAGGTTCTTTGTCCTTTTAGCTATTTCTTCCATGCCTTTGAAGTCATTCCATGCCGCTCTCTCTTCCTCCTGCGCAGCTCAGGTTTTAGGTCGTTCATCATGTTGACTTCTAGGTCAACATGGTACACATGGTACAACATGGTACACAACCTAGGTACACATAACTGCTGCATTCAGAGATGTTTGCTCCATTGAGAGTGAATGGGGCCTCAGGATCTAGTTCCTAGTTCCTGAGGAGGGATGGTGCTTGAACACTAAGACTGAACCCCAACCACGAACATCTTTGTAATTGTATTGGTATAATAAAAATGTTAAGACAAAAAAAGATGGGGAGACTTTTCCCCCCAACTTTAAATGATACTATCAAGCTTTAATAATTAGTACTATACTGTAATAAAGGTATAAATTCAACCAATGGAATATAATTGATAATCAAGAGATAAGTTCTTAAGTAATGAACAGTTAATCTTTGACCAAGAAGCTAGATGTACAATAAATAGTGCTGGGAAAACTAGGTAACCACATGCAAGGAAAAAAAAAGATAAAAGGTAAAACTCTATATGATATTGTTTCTAGAGGCATCTACAATGATCAATGCCATTGACTAAGGAAGCAGAAGCAAATAATAAGCCAATACAATTGTGCCTCAAATTTAGAAGCTTCTGCACTACAAATATCAAAAAATGGGAGAAAAGTTATACAAGTAGTCTGTAAAAGATGACATACAAATATAACCAGTAGGTATATGAAATAGGCAAGTTGTACTCATGGCTAGTATACTTGGAGGGAAACCAGCTGTCTCTGAAGAACCAGGACACCCCAGGGTGCTTCCAGGTCCCAGACCACCTCTCTCAGGGAACCAATTCACTGTTCAAGTGCATTCAGTGGGCAGAGGGCTTTCTGCTGGTCTACTCCATCACAGACTATGACAGCCACCAATGCATCTGGCCCCTTTACCAACACATTCGAAAGATCCACACAGACTCCAGGGCCCTGGTCATCATCGTGGCAAAAAGGGTGTCCTAATGCATGCCCACCAGGTGCAAAGGCACGATGGCATCCAACTGGCCAATGAGTTGGGTAGCCTGTTCTTGGAAATTTCCACCAGCGAGAACTATAAGGATGTCTGTGAGATGTTCCAGAATCTCTGCAAAGAAATGTCCACACCTGACAATGTTGAGGGGTTATTCCTGGCTCTACACTCAGCACCATGTGGCTCTTAGGAGACCGTTTAGTATTCCAGGGATCAAAGCTGGATGGGCTGCATGCAAGGTTTTGCAGGTGTGGCTGTGATGCCTGGCTACGTCGGCAGGTGGCAGACAGGGAGACAGGCTTGTCTACACCCAGGGCTCTTCCCTGTGGGTCCTGAATGATTGATGGTCTGATATAGAAAAAGACTGGGCTCCCTGGGATGATCCCAGAGCCACAGAATAGCCTGGCAAGCTACCTGTGATATATTCAATATGCCAAAAACAGTAACAATAATGGAGCTCATTCTCAACGAATAGAGATATTGCTGGCGCCCGCTCGAGCAGATGGATGAACAATGGGAAGACAAGTGACAAGTGACAAGTGACAAGGTATATGAAAAGTGTTCTTTGCTTATCACAGAGAAATGCAAACAAACCTATAGTGAGACATCTAAAAAGAGTATAAAGAACCAGTGCTATAGCCAGAATCTGGAAACAATCAGGGTGCCCAAAAATTGATGACTGGATAAAGAAACTTTGGTACATCTACACAATGGAATACTATGCAGCTGTTAGGAAAAATGAAGTTATGAAATTTGCCTATAAACGGATGGACATGGAGAGTATCATGGTGAGTGAAATTAGCCAGGAGAGAGACAGATATAGAATGACTGCATTTATTTGCATAACATAAATATACATACATATATATATATTACGATACCAATATCCAAGGTCAGGTGAAATGTGGATCAGGAGGTTTTGCCAAAGGTCAAAACTACCACAAATGTGTGGGAGCAGAGGTTAGGTAAGACAGAGAAAGGAACAGTGGACCAATGATTGTCAAAAGTCTATTACAATTCACAATATGTAAGAGAGGGAAGAAAGAGAGAGAGAGAGAGAGAGAGAGAGAGAGAGAAGAGATGGAGAACCTGCCACGGTGGCAGGCTAGGGAGGGGGAGGGTATCGGGGACATTGGTGGTGGGAGGTGGGCACTGGTGGAGGGATGGGTGCTGGAACACTGTATGGTTTTAAACCGAAACATGAACATTTTTGTAATTGTCAAAAAACAAATTAAAAAATTTTTAAAAAGCAAAAAATAACCAGTGCTGATTAGAATACAAGGTTAAAGGAACTCTCAACCACCATTACTTGGAATAATATCTGGTCCAGTCCCTCTGAAAAACAATATGCAGACCTCAAAATACTAAGAATTGAGCTTCTCTATGATCCAGCAATCCAATTTGTTGATATCTATATCTTCAGCCCCCAAATGATATCTGCACACCTTTCTTGCTTGAAGTGCTTCACATCAGCCAAGATTTTGAAACAACCCAAATCAAGAATGGATAAGTAGACAAAGAAACTGTGGTACATATATACAATGGAAGACTATTCAACTATAAGAAAAAAATGAAACCATAATATTTACTGCTACATGGAATGAGAGAATATCATGATGAGTGAATTTACTGAGGAAGGTGGACTAATGTAGAATGAGTTTCTCATATGTGGAATATAAAGAAATAGTAAGATAATAACAATGACCAATGGTAACAGACACTGAGACTTGGCCTACAGAATTGAGTTGGTCTAGGGGTTAGCGAAGGAACTTGGAAATAAAACTTGAGACGGTGTAGAGACACTAATACTCTAAAGGTGGTTGTGGTGCTGGAATATTGTATACACCTAAAGTTGATCATTTAAAGCATTTTAAAGCATGGTGCCAAAATAAATAACATTTAAAAAAAAAGGACCCAGTGGGTGACCTCATTTCTGCAAGGAGCCAAGTCTTGGTTCCCGCATCAGTCTATTTCTATTACTCCCATACAGTGCCAAGGCAGTGGTTATTCCCAGCTTTATTGCTGGTCACTTCCAGTTGATAATAAGATATGTATAGATGAGAGTGTTGAGACATGCTATTTAGGGATCTGTAGTGAAGGGACTCTAAACCCTAAGAGCTTTCATCAACACCAAGATTGGTAAAGAAGTGCATCATGCTCGCATTAACAAGTTAAGAGATATTGGTGCATAAGAGTATGTTTGTGCATGTGAGGAAGAGGTAGAGTTCAGAGAATTTGAAAGGAAAATCTTCATTACATTTCTTTTTTTAATTATCAATTTATTTATTTATTTTTATTATAACACTATGAGATAGACATTTATAGAATTGTTCAAGATTGGATTTCAGTCATACAATGTTGCAGCACCTATCTCTCCACCAGTGAACATTTCCCACCACCAACGTTCCAAGATTCCCTCCTCCCACCCCCAGCCTGGCTCTATAGCAGGCACTTTGACTATTCTCTCTCTCTCTTACTCTCTGTGTCTGTCTCTCTCTTTCACTCTGTCTCTCTCCGGTCTTTATGTTTCTAACTTGAAGATTCCCAGGAATGTAAAGACAACATAATAGCAGAGTAGGCTGGGGAGGAAATGAGGACATGGGAATAAGTGAAAACCTGGCTAAAATAGAACAAGGTAACAAGGAGAATACTAAGAAGAGAAAGAAATAGAGAGTGTCTATTCAAAATAATAAAGAAAGGTATTGAAACAAAATAAGTGACTAAGAGGCTCTGTGTGCCAGATTCCTTGAATCAGCTGACTTCTTAATGTACTTGATTCTCCTTTCCTCTCATAGATCAGTATTACTAGGATATGTAACTCTTTTTCCTTGGTCCTTTGTCTCCCCAGGAGAGAAGTATTCACTCAGAAGACTTATGGCAGGGGCCGGAGCAATAGTCCAGTGGGTAGGGTGTTTGCCTTGCACGTGGCCAGCCTATGCCGGCCCGGGGTTCGATCCCTGGCATCCCATATAGTCCCTGAGCACCACCAGGAGTAATTCCTGAGTGCAGAGCCAGGAGTAACCCCTGAGCATCGCTGGGTGTGACCCAAAAAAGCAAAAAAAAAAAAAAAAAGACTCATGGCAGAAAAGAGTTACTACAAAAAAAAAGGGGGAGAACATGGGAAGATAATACAGGCACACAGCATGCATCTGAGGTCAATCTCTGCAATTACATGCTCTCCTAAGCATGGCCAGTTGTGACCCTGAAGGACCCTGGACACCTGTAGGTGGACCTGGTGGTCCCATGAACCAAATAGGTAGAGCAGCACCTGGATTCTCAATACTCACCCTAAACTACGTGCCCAGTGGGCATCAAAGATTATCCCAAGCCCCACTACTTGGGAGACCCCAAATAAGGGGGGAGGGAGGGAAAAAAAGAAAGAAAACTGATTGGCCCAGATGTTGAGAGCTGGCTAGCCCCAAAAGTATGTAGTCACACCAAACTGCTGCATGAGTGTTTACCTGATCATTCTCTTTGTTCCCAATTTAGGTTTCCCCATCAATTTCCTGTTGCTGTAATTGCTTCGTAGATAGGAAAGCCCAGCTGCCTGATGATGTTATCTTCAGGATGAAACTCCCAGCACCTTCATCCCTCATGATGGACTAATTTGTAAGAATCATGTTCTTTCAGCGTTTTTTGGACTTTGAGAACTCACGCTCTTGGGTCCTTTAGTTCTGGGCTGTTTCCCTGTTTGTGTCAGCATTCCAGAAGACTGTGAGTGATCCCTTCTGGTATGTAAGTCTCCACCTCCTGCTATTGCCTGCCTGAGTGTCTGCACTAAGGTTAGTATAGCAAGCATTATATAAGCAAACAAGAACATAAACTCCCCTCTTAATTATCTCTGTAGCCCAATTAGTATCTGTTTTAGGATTTTTCCAGTGAGTTTTTAAATTGTATACCCAAGATTCATCTTTCAGTTATGGCGAATTACTCAGTTCAAAATAGAGTATCTTTTTTTTTGATTATTAAACTATATTTTATAAAGTTTAAATCTGATTAGAAATCAAAAGGTCTCCTCCACTAGGCCACCTTGCATTTGCCATATATACAAATAAGTCTTTTTGGTTGAGAAAATGAACTGTTACTTTTTAGCCACAAATTGTCATTTAGCATTTGAGCAAAGAACTTATTCATTGGAAGATTATGTGGGCAATGATCTTTGCTCTTTTGACAGGAACCAAACACTTAAGTATGGAAAGAATCCCAGAAGAGCATCTTGACCCACCTTGTTATGGAGCTTAGATAAGTATCTGGAGAAAATCAATATCATGCAGATGAAATGCCAAAAATTTTTAAACTGCTCAATCTCACATTGCATCTAATACTCTGCTACATTTTCTGGAAAAATGTCACAAATATCTTTAGCATAAAACACTATTTTCTGGAAAAATTTTCATAAATATCTAAGGCATAAAATGCCAATCTAATGTCTATTTCTCTGATGTATTTTCTACTCACCATAAGTTCTAAAAACACAAATTTTCTATCATTTGTATTCTGATCTGTATTTGCCAAAAAGTGAATCTAAATCTCATCCTTTATCTCTCCAAATGCTATGCAACTTCTGTGCTTCTTAAATTGATATTGTTATATAACTTAGGTGACCAGGCAGAAATGTCATACCTACTGAAGAAAACCCCAAATTATAAAAATTATGTGAAAAATGTGTATTACCAGAAGAAAATGGGAATATTCTTTTTCAATCCCTTTAAACATTTATGGAAAAATATATGAATAGCCACAAAAAATGGCAGCTGCAAAACCAAATCCCCTAACACATTATCTAAAAATCAATTAGAAAGTACAAAAAAAACCCACAAAACCTATGCCATCAGCATTAGTAAATAATAACATAATGAAAGAAAAGGTGAGTGACTGAGGAAAAAAAGAGTATGGTGTGTGGAGTCAAAACAGAGAACAAGAGAAAGAGGGTAAGGGAGGGAGGGAGAAAGAATAATCCCCTAAGTCCGCTTATAATGACTGGATAAATTTGGTACATCTACACAATGGAATACTATTCCTAATACAGCTACAAAACCCCATCCAAACTATCCTTATACTCTGGGTATATACTTTCCTAGAGAATAAGCATAGCCTGACAGGGTGTGGCTGGCAAAACTGTATTACAAACAGAAGAAGAAAAACCAGCAATGATAGTTGCTATTGATCTAGGGGAAATCTTGAAAGATATTGAACCCTAACTGCAAAAAGTACTTCGCAGAGAAAAAAAAAACCTTCATAGATCAGGAAAGACTCTAAGCAGCAGTCTCAAAAATACTTTTAGAAGAAGGTAAAAAAGAATGAAGAAGCAGTACTCTGTACAATTCAGGGTAATCATAAAAATTTTAAAAGGGAAACCCAGGACTTTCAAGACAAAAAGAATATCCTACAATACAAAGATTAACAATCCCTTTCCAACCACCCTTTTGATAAAAGGAAATAAAACTATGTTTTGCAACCTTTATGAAAGAGATCAACTAGGAATTTTACACACCGTCCAAAACCATTACAGACAAGCAGAAGCAAAGGTGGTACAAAAGTAAGAAAGATTAGTACAAGAAAATGAAATTAAGAACAAACATAATTCAGTTAATGAAACAAATACCCACACAAAAACCAAGAGTAAAGCAAATAAAAATGGTAAAATGATATGTCAAACTAAATTAAATCACCTCAAAAGATAACTTGTGGGGCTAAAGAGATAGTATAGCTGGCAAGGCATTTGCCCACTGGGGTGTGATCCCCATCATCCCACATGGACCCTCAAGCACCTCCAGGAGTGATTCATGAATGCAGAGACAGGAGTAACCCCTGAACATTGCTTGGTGTGCTCCCCTCCCTGAAAGATAATTTACAATAAAAATACAGAGACAAATAAAAATGCATACACTGAGCCCTATACAATTATTTACAAGCAGTCACTCAACCATCTTTATCTGGAAATGTTCTAGGTGATAGGGAACAGAGAGAAAAAAAGGTTCTTCCTCTGACTTCAAAGAATTTATCATCAAATAATGCAGAAAAATAAAGTATAATATGACAAGAGATATGATAAAAGTATGCATGGAATGTTTTTAAACACCCTAAAGTGGCATCTTTCCTAAATTGGAGCAGTCAAACTGATAACGTGAGTAAAAGTAAGTGCCAGGTCAGGAAATTCTGGGAAGAAAACCATTTTGCAGAAGCAGTGGCATATGCAAAGGCACAAATCCAGACAAACTTGACGTATTCAAAGAACTACAAATATTCTGAGACGGTTAAAGACAATATGGCTTCTACTGAAAACAAAAGGTCTTAAATGCCTCATAAAATTTGTATTTTATTCTAAAGGCAACAGAGGACTGCTGAAGGATTTAATTGAGAACATGTACAGATTTGCAGTTTTAAATATTTTTTCCAGCAAAAACATATGGTATGATTTAGAAAGGACTGAAACAATGCAAGAAAGTGAGGTAACAGGCATTTGATGAACTGGAGAAAACAGGTGGAAAAAATGCAGGAATGGAGAGCAAAAAAAGAAAAGTGGGTTTGAAATATGTTGATCTTGAAGAGTTAATTAAGCAACTAGATAAAATCTAGTGTTGAAAGGGATATTTGAAATATATAAATATAATAAAAGAAGAAGCAATACAGGACTAAGGCTCTACCTTGCCTGCAGCTGACCCAGTTCAGATCCCCAGCACCACATTTCGTCCCCTAAGCAATGCCAGGGGTGACTCCTGAGCACGGAGCCAGAAATATCTTCTGAACACTACCAAGTGTGTCCCAAAACAATTCCTGAGTGCAGAACCAGGAGTAACCCCTGAGCATTGTTGGGTGTGAACCAAAAAGCAAAAAATAATAAATTTTTTTTTAAAATATCAACATTAACCCTAAAAGGGATAAAGGTCCAACCTATATGAATGAAATTTGAAGGAAAATTAGAATCAAATTAAGATTTATCCCCTCAAAATGGTATTATGTGCCTTAGAAGTTAAAGGACCAAAAATATGAAAACAAGCAGCAATTATATAAGAATGGAAGTGCAATTGTAAGGCAGAAACCAGATTACTGAGAAGTAAAAGTAGGCTGAATGATAAAAATTGCACTAAAACATTACATTGATGGTGGTTTGAAGTTGGGAAACTAAATACCCAAGACTCTTGTCAATGTTTTGTAGATAATGTTGAATAAATATATAATAAAAAAGGTTTTCTATATAAGTTAATATGAAAGACAATTTTGGGTGCAATACTGCTCTCAACTACTGATATGCTGTTTTGTTTTGTTTTTTTTTTCATAGTCTTTTTTATAGTCTTTCTAGCTGGAGAGGTTAGGCACCAGGTTACATGTGTTGTTAAGTTGCACATGGTTGATTCTGGCTCAATCACAGTATGGAATCTCAATTATTGTATGAATGACTCCTCAGTGCAGAACAAGGAGTAAACCCTGAGCACAAATATCGCCCCAAAACTTTCTCTCTCCCTCCCTCCTCTTCTCTCTCTCTCTTTCTCGCTGTCTCTCTCTTTTGCCCCCTCCCTCTCCCTGAATAATCACTACTTTCCTCACTACTACAAAAAGAAAATTGTAGCACTAAAAACTCCTCCTTGTTATAAAGATTTGACTTTAGATTCACTGGTATGATTTACCTTTTCTAAGGATGTCATCCCTTCAAAAATATTGTTTTCCAAAAATTTTCCTAACGTGAGAAATACCATGAAGTGTCCAGTCAGCGGTAAGGAGAATAGCCTAGTGCATTGTCCTTTCTTGAATGTATCCAAGAAGGCCTATCCAAGGATGTAGTATATAAGCTGCAAACTGTACTACAAGAAAGAAAGCTTTTGAAATTCTGGTGTAAAAACAAATTACAAAAACTGAGAAAGAGTCGCGAAGGAGAATATTAGTAGCACATAATTTAAGTGGCCAGACAATTACAAAAGCTGGTTCTTGCATCTGCCTTACAACTGCTGACAAAACTCTCTCCTCATTAAATCCACTGGCATTCTGCAGAGTTGGTCAAGACAGGACATGTCAGTTGACTTATATTAGAAGGAAAACACATGGAATAATAGAAAAAAATCAGAAGAATATTTCCTCCCTACATTTAATAAAAAAAAGAAACTACTAAAAGAACTTACTGTCCATATGATGAAGAAAAATGTTACTAGGAGACTGTCCTAAATAAGAACAGTTTGAAATCCTCAAAGTAATCGCCATGACAGCTTTGAATCAAAAGAGAAAGACATTCCCTTACATTTCTTTGATCTCCTATTTTCAAGAGTGTAAATCACCTAGTACACGTCATGAAAAAAACTCAAAGAAAATATTTATATAGCATAGTTTTACACTACATGATTGGTTTCATATGCTATCTCATATTTGAAAAATAGTTATTTTTCCTTTGTTGGTCAGATTTTTTTTTTAGATTAGATTATTTTGTTTTTGTGGCATCTATTGTTTAGTGGGAATACAACTACAGTTAAAAATTAGCTAGCGGGGCCGGAGCAATAGCCCAGCGGGTAGGGCATTTGCCTTGCACACGGCTGGACCATGCCAACCCGGGTTCGATCCCGGCATCCAATATGGTCCCCTGAGCACCGCCAGGAGTAATTCCTGAGTGCAGAGCCAGGAGAAACCCCTGAGCATCGCCGAGTGTGACCCAAAAAAGCAAAAAAAAAAAAAAAAATTAGCTAGGTGCCCAGGGACTCTTGTCTGTGAGAGAGTGTTTACCTTGCCTTGTGGGAGGTTCTGAGTTCAATGTTCAGCACTGCAATATATATATTTATATATACATATATATAAAATGAATTAGTGATATGGCTCTACAAGAGTACTACACTGTATGTGTGAGTCCCTGCATTCAATCCCCAGCATTTCAAATTATAATAGTAACTAATAATAACTAGCTATAGAACTAAAATAACTGTACAAGAAATTTCAGCCTCCCCATTTCTAACCAAGAACTTATATAGTTAAAGTAAACATTTTAGCTTAACAAAAATCTCTCAAAAATTTAACTATTAGGAATAAAAGAGTGAGGACTGTGGATTGTTACTGCAAGGGAATATTGCTTGAGTAAATTGTTGGCATTGTTACTATCTGAGCCAACATTAGCCGGTTATTATGTTAAAGAAGGAAACTGAGTAGGAAAAGTTGAGAAGAAAGAGGAAATTGGAATTCTTTTTTTTTAAAACAATTACAAAAAAATTCATGTTTGGGTTTCGACCATACAGTGTTCGAGCACCCATCCCTCCACCAGTGCCCATTTCCCACCACCAATGTCCTCGATTCCCTCCCCCACTCCCCTAGCCTGCCTCTATGACAAGTTCTTTATCTCTTTTCTCTCTTACTCTTTCTCTCTTCCTTCTCTTACATATTGTGGATTGTAAAGCATATACTTAGAGGTTATCATGTGTATCTTTATGCCTGTATTTAATGCTAAGTTCTATGTGGTACTATAGCACTTTCGACAATTATTGGCACACTGTTCCCTTATCTGTCTTACTCTGCTCCCACATGTTTGTGGTAAGGAAATGGGTTTTCTTAATGGTGTAAGATTCTCAGGGGTAGAAGGAATTGGGATCCAGTATAGAAAATTATTCTGAGACACAAGAGAAAACTAAGTATAAGGAAATAAAACTTGTTGGTAATGGTATATCAAAAAGATACTAAAGGTCAACTGCCTAAACCAAGTCAAATGTTTCGCAAAATCAAACTATTCCACAGAAGTTGAAAATTATTTTTTATTTCTTTATGAGTTTCAAAATTTCTAATAACTAAAGCAATTTAAACTCAGCACAACATTCCTCTAAATGACATCATTGTGTCATTGTACTATTTTGGCTAAACTCCCACTGGTTTAATTTCAGTAACATCCTTTGAAATAAATGCCAAGTTAAAAAGAAGTATCATCTCATGATTTCTTTAAAATAATTCTACTAATTTCAAATGCATGCTTCCTAGAAAAGATTTGTAAAATTCCTTTTATAGACTTTCCCATACTGGAAGAGTACATTAGAGAAGACAGCAGCAGTTAAAGCCCAGAATTTAGGAGTATTATACTTTGTAAAAGAAAATTGCTTCTGAAAAGTTCCTTAAAGGTTACGTTTGTGTTTGTGACCACACTTAACTTTTTTTTGGTACCTGGAAAATAAGATTCTGCTATTATATGTATATTCTAGAACAGTTATCAAATAAGTACTTTCTTGAAATTTCCTTAAACGTCTCCACTCTGTCTGCTCTGATATGGGTGAGTCAGAGAGACAGCTCAAACTTCAAAAAGTAATTACTTCACCCACCTGTTGTCAGGCTTCACAGACTGATGGAGCAAAGCATGGTCACATTTTATTCCTTCATTAACTCAGTGCACCAAAAAGTAGGATGAAAAACAGGGCAAATAAACAATCAGACAGTGCCAGTGAAATTTCAATTTTATAGTAGAAATATGTACCATGAAGTATTTGAAACACCTTATATTATTTGTCATTTAGCTAAATTCAAACATAACTAGGCATACTAAATTTTATCTGGCAGTACTAACGAAATGATATCTTCCTTCCCATCTGGCTATGGCAGAAGAGTAATACAAAAGCCAAATGCAAAACTAAATAAAGCCTCAGCGCAAGCACAACCAGGAGTTATTACTGAGTGCAGAGACAGGAGTAGCCCCTGAGCATCACCAGGTGTGATCCAAAAACCAAAAGAAGGACAGAGAGAGAGAGAGAGAGAGAGAGAGAGAGAGAGATTTTCTTTAAGTCGATCTTTAGGACTAGGATCTTTCTAGGACTTGTTTAAAATTTTTTCTTTAGGGAGTCAGAGCAATAGTCTAGCGGGTAGGGCGTTTGCCTTGCTTGCAGCCGACCTGGGTTCAAACAGCATCCCATATGGTCCCCCAAGCACCTCCAGGAGTAATTCCTGAGCGCAGAGCCAGGAGTAACCCCTGAGCATTGCCGGGTGTGAACCAAAAAGCAAATAAATAAGTAAATAAATAAATAAATTTTCTTTTTAAAAAAATGGGGGAAAGAACAAAATCATGTTTTAAAGTAAAATTATAACACAAAAGTTTGCATATGGCCTCTTGGAATTGCCCTAATTCCATATTTCCCCCAAACTTTAACTTTTCCTATCAATCTCCCTTCACAATATTCCTTCAAAATCTACCCCCTACCAGTAGAAAAGCTCACTTTCTCATTGTGGCTACGATGTGTTCATAAGCCCCTTTCCTTATTTAACTTGATTAACTTAAAATCCCTTCAAACAATGTTAATTAACTTAACATTCCCTACTCACATTAAGCATCTATTTTTACTCCCTGTCATAAATTAAGGTGAGATTCAGTGGGTAGGAATTCAAACCAAAAGGCCTAGTCTTTCTTTTTTTAATCGGGGGTGTGAGGGATGAAGAAACATTAAATACACAAAATAACTATATTATGAACAACTGGTGGTACTCAGGGCTTATTCTTGGCTCTAACTCTGCACTCAGGCATCACTCCTGGAAGGTTTGAAAGCCCATACGGGGTGCCAGGGATTGAACCAAGATTGTCTGTATGCCCTACCTACTGTACTATGTCTCTGGCCCCAAGGCCTAGTCTTATGGACATTACCAAAGATAATCCACATTAACCCATTATTTCCAGGTCATAGCTGTATAATAATATTCCCCATCATATGATTATTTTCCACATTTTTATTAAAGCATTGTGATTTCCAAAGTTATTCATAGTTGAGTTTTAGACTTACATTATTGCATCACTTTTCTCACCACCAGTGTCAACATCCCTCCACCAACTTTCCCAGATTTATTCCCATACATCCCACCCCACCCACTCCACCATCACTCCCAGCCTATCCTCTGGACAGACACCTGTCATACTTAGTTGTTAAAATTTGGGTGTCTTGATTTCAGTGCAGTTGACTGTGATTTGGATATTTGACTCTATCATTTCTTAACACTACCTTTGTACCTGACTCCCTATCCCGGCCACTGTTGCTTCTCATCTGTCTCTTTTCCCTCTCCCTGCCACTATTTCTTTTTTTCCATTCCTATATGCTGGGGCAAAGTTTAGTCAGTATATCCATTCTGTAAATCATGGCATTCCCTCATCCAATGATTCTAAATACCACAAATGGATGATATCATCCTGCATCGCATGATTATTTTAAAGACAAAATAAGTTACAGAAATCTTGTATAACAAACATTAACAGATCTTGCCTGCTTTACTCCAGGTGTGTTCGAAACTTTCTGCCCAACCACCACCACCACCACCAACCTCCGGGCAAGCTAGAGATCAAAGAGCCTGGAGGCCCTGAGCGCCCAACTTCCACCGACCAGGAGCCAACACACTCCCGGCGCCAATCTCCCTGATCTCACCCACTCTGCCCAAGATTTCACACCCCCAAAACTCAAAACCGCACTGACGATAAAGTGGTTTTGAGTTAACTACTCATGAAGTAGTTAGTTTTCCAATATCCTATATAATAGTACAGGGGCACATTAGCCACAATACTCCCCACATCCCTCAAAATCGGTGAACAACCATCGACAACCCCCACTGTACTGCCCAGTCACACAAGTACACTCAAGTTGCAACCTATAAAAGTCATAATGGTAGGCAATGCAGAATTCCATCATTCCATCAAGCTCCATGAGCGAAGACACCTGCCAAGATGAGCCAAGCAATAATGATGAGCAGTATGACCTCTCCGATAAGCAATTTCAAAGGGAGCTGTTAAGGATGCAAAAGGAGCTCAAGGAAGCAATGAAACACAGAGCCAATAAAATGCAAGAAGACATAAGCAGGAGTGAGGAAAATGGAAATGAAAATGCAAGCAGAAATAACCGACATTAAAAATGAGGTGGGAAATGAAAAACTCATTGGAAGACCTTAGCAGCAGAGTAATAAGACAGACAATAATATGACAGTAATATGACAGACAGTAAGATGACAGAATCAGTGAGTTCCAAGATGAGGTACAGAATCTTTCTCAGAAACAGCAGGAGATGGGAAAAAGACACAGTAAACAGACAACAAGAGATAATCGAGATGAAGCCAAAAAGGAATAACAAAAGAATCATTGGAGTACCAGAGGCACAAGAAGAAAACCCAGACTAAGAAGCAACTATCAAAGCAATCATTGCTGAGAAGTTCCTGGAAATGAAGAGCGCTTGCTCCCAGATTCAGGAGGCTCGAAGGGTACCATCAAAAAGAAACCCAAATAAGAATACTCCAAGACATATCCTAATCAGAATGACAAGAACCATAGACAGAGATAGAATACTGAAAGCAACAAGATCAAAGAAGAAAATCACATACAAAGGAAAATTCCTAAGATTTACAGCAGATTTTTCAAAGGAAACACTCTGAGCACAAAGACAATGAAGGCCTCACCAAGAATTCTCTACTGGCCAGATTCACATTCAGATTTGAAGGAAAGATACACAACTTCATAGATAAGCAACAGCTTAAGAACTTCGTAGACTCAAAACCAACTTTAAAAGAAGGACTGAAGGAGTTACTGTAAGATAAGACAAATCCTAAAAAACGCAACAAACTTATTCAAAAAGATGGCACAAAAATCCTATGAAAATAATCTCTCTCGATGTCAATGGCCTAAATGCACCAATAAAGAGACAGAGTGGCAAAATGGATTAAAAAAACAGAACCAACATTCTGCTGACTACAATAAACACATCTGAATAATCAGAGCAAACACAGACTCAAAGTCAAAGGCTGGAAGACAATTCTCCATGCAAACAACTCCAAAAGGGCAGTGTGGTCATACTAGTATCTGAAAACATAGATTTCAGGCTAAAAAAGATTAGAAGGCATAGTGAAAGCCATTTCCTAATAATTAAGGGATATGTAATCAGGAAGAAATTACACTCCGAAACATATGTACACTCAATGAGGAACCAGCAAAACATACTTAAAACAATTTCTTCTTTTGACGTCAAAGAAGACATTGACAGTAACAACAGTAGTCGAAGACTTCAAAACTACTTTATCAACTCTTGATAGATCGACAAGACTGAAACTCATGAAGGAAATACTGGCCCTGAAGGAAAAAATGAAAGAAAGAGAGCTGGTTGGTATATATAGGGCTTTTCAATCGTAAAAAAGCTGAATACACATTTTTCTCCAGTGCACATGGTGCATTCTCCATAATAGACGAACTGTTGAGCCACAGAGCATACCTCAATAAAGTAAAAAAGATAGAAATTGTGTTGACTATTTGTACAGACCATGATGCACTGAAAATGGAAGTTAAGCACACACAGAAACAGGGAGTTAAACCAAACACGTGGAAACTGCACAGCTCACTGCTGAACAACCAGTGGGTCATAGAAGAAATCAAACAGGAAATCCAAATATTCTTGGAAACAGATGAAAATGAAGACACAAACTATCAGAACATGAGGGACACAGCGAAAGTAGTGTTAAGAGGAAATCCATAGCTCTGCAAACATTCATCAGGAGAAAGAAATGCCCCACATAAATAATTTGACTTCACAGCTCAAAATCTTAGAAAAAGACCAAGAAAAGAGCCCATCCCATGCAGAAAGAAGGAAGTAATAAAACTTAGAGAGGAAATCAATGAGCTGGAGACCCAAAAAAAATAATCCAAGAGATAAATGAAACCAAGAGCTGGTTCTCTGAAAAAATAAA
Source organism: Cryptotis parvus (assembly GCA_021461705.1). Classification (NCBI taxonomy): domain Eukaryota; kingdom Metazoa; phylum Chordata; class Mammalia; order Eulipotyphla; family Soricidae; genus Cryptotis; species Cryptotis parvus. The sequence continues at coordinate 147,062 of JAJIBD010002848.1, forward strand.
CAAGATTGACAAACCACTGGCAAGACTTGTAAGGACAGGGAAAGAGAGAACCCAAATAAACAAAATCAGAACTGAAACACATCACAACAAAACCACAGAAATCCAAAAGGTAATCAAAGATTACTTTGAGAACCTGTATGCCCCGAAACATAAGAACATGGAAGAAATGGATAAATTCCTGAAGTCCTATAACCTCCCACAGTTGAAACAAGAAGACCTGCAATACCTGAATGAGCATATCACCATCAAGGAAATTGAAACAGTAATTAAAAGTCTGCCCAAACACAAAAGCCCAAAACCAGATGGATTCACTAGTGAATTCTTCCAAACCTTTAAGGAGGACCTACTGCCAATCCTTTCCAAGCTCTTCCAGGAAATAGAAGAAACAGAAACACTCCCAAACAGCTTCTATGAGGCACTATCACCCTGATACCTAAAGCAGGCAGAGACAACACAAAAAAAGAAAACTACAGTTCAATCTCCTTGATGAACACTGATGCTAAGATATTCCACAAAATACTAGCAAACAGAATCCAAAACAAACAGACTCATCAAAAAGATTATACATCATGACCAAGTAGGATTCATCCCAGGAATGCAAGGTTGGTTCAACATTCAAAAAGTCAATCAACATAATACATCATATCAATAAGAGAAAAAATAAAAACCATGATCATATCAATAGACGCAGAGAAAGCATTTGGCAAGATACAATACCTGTTCATGATAAAATCCCTTCATAAAATTGGAATTGAAGGAACCTTCCTCAACATAGTCAAAGTCATCTACCAAAGCCCACAGAGAGTATCATTCTCATTGGGGAAAAACTGAAAACCTTCCTCAAAAGATCGGATACAAGAAAAGGTTGCCCATTCTCACCACTTCTATTCAACACAGTACTGGAAGTATTTGCCATAGCAATCAGAGAAGAAAAGATCATTAAGGGTATCCAGAAAGGCAAGAGAGAAATCAAGCTATCACTATTTGCAGATGACATGATATTATACCTAGAGAATCCTACACCCTCTACCAAAAAGCTCTTAGCAACAATAGATACCCATAGTAGAGTGGCAGGGTACAAAGTCAATACCCAAATGTGAGTGGCTTTCCTATATACAAATAATTAATGAGAAGAAAGGGATATTTAGAAAATGATCCCATTCACAATTGTGCCACAGAAAATCATATACCTAGGAATCGGTTTGATGAAGAACATAAAGGATCCCCTACAAAGAAAACTACAAAACGTTACTTCAAGAAAAAAAAGAGGACAAAAGGAAGTAGAAAAACATTCCTGCTCATGGATCGGGGGAATCAACGTTGTCAAAATGGTAATACCCCCTAGAGTATTATAAAGATTCAATGCAGTCCCTATAAGGATACCCATGACATTCTTCAAGAAAATTGACCAAACACTCCTAAATTTGTATGGAATAATAAACCCCCACAGATAGCTAAGTCAGACCTTGGGGAAAAAAAAAGATGGGTGGCAGCACCTTTCACAACTTCAAACTCTACTACAAGCAGTAGTAATTAAAACAGCATGGTATTAGAATAAAAGCAGACCTGTAGATCTATGGGATACAGTTGAGTATCCTGACACCCAGCTTCAAATACATGATCATTTAATCTTCAATAAAGGAGCAAAAAGTACGGAAATGGAGCAAGGAAAACCTCTTCAACAAGTGGTGCTGGAAAAACTGGGCAGCTACATGTGAAAAAATTGAATCTGGACTTCTAATACCATGCACAAAAATAAGACCAAAATGGATTAAAGATCTCAATAACAGACATGAATTCATAAAGTACATGAAGAAAACATAGGGGAAAAACCCTCCCATGACATTGAAGCTAAAGGCATTTTAGCTTCAATGAAAGAAGAAACACCACTAACAAAGCAACTAGAATCAAAGATAAACATATGGGACTAATGAAACTAAAAAGCTTCTTCACCTCAAAATAAACAATGACCAAGATACAAAGAAGGTCCACAGAATGGGAAATAATATTCACCCAATACCCATCTGATAAGGGGTTAGTATCCAGGATATATCAGGCACTGGTAGAACTTTTCAAGAAGAAAAAAAGCCAACCCCATCAAAAAATGGGGGAGAAGAAATGAACAGAAAATTCGACCAAGGAAGAAATATCAATGGCCAAAAGGCATATGAAAACATGCTCATCATCATTAATCATCAGAGAGATGCAAATCAAAACAACAATGAAATATCATCTCACACCACAGAGACTGGCACATATCCCAAAAGAGTAAGAACAGCAAGTGCTGGCGTGGATGCAGGGAAAGGGGTACTCTCATCCATTGTTGGTGGGAATGTCGACTGGTACAGCCTTTTTGGAAAACAATATGGACATTCCTCCAAAGACCTAGAAATTGATCTCCCATTTGACCCAGTCATACCACTCCTGAGAATATAAAGTGGGAAGCCAAAATCACACAGCGGAAACACCGTCTGCACTTCTATTTTCATAGCATAGCTATTCACAATTGCCAGAATCTGGAAACAACCAGAGTGCCCATAACTGATGACAGGATTATGAAACTTTGGTACACCCTACGCAATGGAATACTACGCAGCTGTTAGGAAAAATGAAGTATGAAATTTGCCTATGAATGGATGGACATGGAGAAGGTCATGTTGAGTGAAATTAGCCAGGAGAAAGATATAGAAAGACTGCATTTATTTGCATGACATAAATTATATGTGTGTATTATATATATATATATAGATATATATACACACACACATATATATGGTACCAATATCCAAGGTCAGGCAAAACAGATCAGGAGGTCTTATCAAAAGTGGAATCTACCACAAATGGCTGAGAGTTGAGGTTAGGTAAGACAGAGAGGGAACAGTGTGCTAATAATTGTCAAAAAGGTATAATACCAGCCTAGAACTGAACATTGAATACAGGCAAAAAGATATACATGATAACCTCTAAATGTATGTATCCTAATCCACAATATATAAGAGAAGGAAGAAAGAGGGAGAGAGAGAGAGAGAGAGAGAGAGAAAGAGATGAGATAAAAGAGATTGAACCTGCCATAGAGGCAGGCATGTGGAGAGGGAAGGGAATCAGCATATGTGTGGTGGGAAATGAGCATTGGTGGAGTGGCGGGTGCTGGAACACTGCATGACTGTAACACAAATATGAACATCTTTGTAATTGTATATCTCACGGTGGTATAATAAAATATTTTAAAAAATTTAAAAAACCAAAAATTCACAGTTCAAGAGCTGGAAAATCTTTATGACAATATAATATTCAATAAGCTGGATCCAGAGTAGGAGTGGACAATCTCCCACACACACACCCATTTTTTCCACCACTGTACTGCTGGAGCACAGCAGCCACACCCAAATCTTAAGGTCACCCACGATGTAAACAGACCAGTTTCACAACTTCATGACAAATCTCAGAAGAGATGCCAAGGCAAGCAGATGAAACTCACAGGTATACCACTCTTTAGGTTGAAAGCTCTGGGGTCCTCTCATGATGTAGGCTGATTGAAAATCATCTACGTTACACAGATCCTGGAGAAACACCTCCAAATTCCACATAAGACTGACAGCCCAGTAGTAGCACGTAAAATTAGATAGGAAAGTAGTAAAGAACCCAACTGAGCTCAATGAACAAAAACAATCAACACAGACTAAAGTAGCAACAAAAGCTCAGTCAATCTTCAGACAATCACTTTAATTGTGAGATATGACAATTCTCACATTTTTTAAACTGAACTTTTTTTTGATAATTGTACTTATTTTGTTGTAACAAGCAATATAAAACTATTTTGTGTCTGACAAGAGGGAAGGCGGCTTGGGAGTGGAAAACTGGGGAAAATGGTAAGGGAAGGTCACTCTGGTGGTGGGATTGGAGTGAAAAATTAAATACACAAAACTACTAAATTATGTATCACTGCATCACTGTCTTCCCATTCATCATCGATTTGCTCGAGCGGGCACCAGTAACACCTCCATATGACCTGTCTCATGCAAGTAGAGCCCAAGGGCACCTGCTTGCTCCAGGAGCATAAAGAGCCTCAAACCATTCCATCAGGTCAGGGAATGAGGACTATAATTGTTACTGGCATCTGGCATATCAAATACGACATGGGTAGCTTGCCAGGCTCTGCCATGCGGATAGTACTAAATTATGAACAACTGCAAATCACTGTGTTCATTTTTTTTAAAATACCCATTATGTATGCTCCGGTTACATTCCAGACCTTAATAATCTGTATGTGTTAACAATCTGTATGTGATTATTTAGCACTAGATGCCCCTCTGTCACTGTGTGAATAATAATACCTACTTTATTGTTATTAAAGTGAGCTCCTGTATAGTATGTTTCCTGTCACTGTCACTGTCTTCCCGTTGTTCATCAATTTGCTCGAGCGGGCACCAGTAACATCTCCATACGTCCTGTCCAAGCAAGTGTAGCTCAAGCGCATCTGCTTGCTCCAGGGACAGGAAGAGCCTCAAACCATTCTTCAGGTCATGGAATTGAGGTACATAATTGTTACTAGCTTTTGGCATAACAATATAAAACAAATAAAACATGGGTAGCTTGCTAGGCTCTGCCATGTAGGTGATATACTATCAGTAGAAGGCTCTCATCTCGAGCATTTACTGATGAAACTTAATGTTTCCTACATTTAAAAAAAACACAGAAGGTACTTACACATGCTGGGAGATGTCTTTTCAATAAATTCACTTCATTTATAATTTTTTCACAATTTCCTCTAGTATAAAATTGCTTCCATGTGTAGCAAACACAACTTTAATTCTTGCTGTGTGAGCGACACACATGTATTTTGTTATTTTCAGCAGACTAGCATTGAATACTGGTAGGGATTTTATTCATACACCTGACATTTGTCTTCACACTTAGGGGAAATCTGCTATTAATGAAGCCAATTTACAGGTTTCTGTCTGATTTACTATGTCACTCATTATTTTTATTCACTACCCTTAAAAAACTGCAAACTTCCCAAAAATACCTTATATAATTACTTTGAGTTTCCATTTCAATAGAAATTTCTCCTCACTGTTCCTTATGTCAATCTTGACCCAAGAAAACCTTTTGTAAAGTCAATTTTCAGAGTATGGCAAGTTAAGGAAAAAAATAAGTTTTGGTTTTGAGAGCATGATTATGTACTATAAAGACATGCTTATTGATTATTATATGATAAAATAAATTTTCATTTTAAATGCATTTAAATTATGGAATTCAATTAACATAATTACCTAGATGTATACTGTTATTTTTAGAGTACTCCTAGGGAAAACAGAGATAATTTACCTTCAACATTCTATAATACCTACCTTAACTGGGTGCTCTTTGTTGGTCTGACTGGGTTCGGTTTGGTCTTGAAGACACACTCAGTGGAACTCACAGCTCACTCCCAGCAATATTTATGGTATCTTGTGGTATTGGGAATCAAACCCCAGGTCTCCCAAATGCAAAATATGTGCTCTAGCCCATCTCTCTGATCAAACCTTCATTTATTATAATTATTTATTATTATTGAATATGTAGATATTTTCAATTTACTATTCTTCACCATAAATACATTAAAGGCCAGATTTCATAAAAAGAATAAATGGTCTCTTCTGTGTTGTGACAATACACATAATTATTCATGTTTTTCAGTACCCTCGGAAGCTTTTTTTTGTCCACTTTAAGAGCTTTATTAATTGAACTTGAGTATCAAGCAGGATCATATTTTAAGGAAAATGTACCTTAAAATATAGTGTGAGGAACCAGAGTAAAAGTACAGTGGGAAGGGAGTCTCCCTTGCATGCAGCCAAACCAGGTTTGATCCCCAGTATCCCATGTGGTCCCCCAAACATCACCAGGAGTAATTCCTGAGTGCAGAGATAGGAGTAACACCTGAGTATCAGTAGGTACCCAAAAGATTAGATAGATAGATAGATAGACAGACAGACAGACAGACAGACAGACAGACAGACAGACAGGCAGGCAGGCAGGCAGGCAGGCAGGCAGACAGACAGACAGGCAGGCAGGCAGGCAGGCAGGCAGACAGGCAGGCAGGCAGGCAGGCAGGCAGACAGACAGAGAGAGAGACAGAAATATATAAGATCTGGCAAAATTTTTTATATTGCTATCCTACTGAAAGTAAGAAATTACCAACTTTTAGAGGCCAGGAGATAGAACAATGGTTAAGGTGCATATCTTTCCTATGGCCATCGCAGGTTAAATCTCCAGCACTGCAAAATCAGAAGAATACTGCTGAGTACAGCCTATAGGGCCTGTGAACTGCTAGGCCTGGCTCTTATGGCCTCTGCATGGCAGAACCTGAGTGTGTTGCACTGAATCCATGGTCAGGATGGTCTCCTAAGTGAAATAAATATATTCCTTAGTGGTTAAGTAAACATGATTTTAAATATGTCTATTCTTTCTGTGGTACAAACTTTTGTTTTTGTTAGAGTGATCAATAGACAAATGAAAACTCTTTAATTTTTTCTCATCAAATTCACACTGTTGTTTAATAAAAGTTACCTTATTTTACATGGCACAGTATCACATCCCTAGGACCTGCTACTCAGACCCAATGCCAGAGGTGATGATCTGCTGTATGAAAACAAGCTTTAAACTGATAAAAAAAAAAAACCCAAACTTGAGAACTTACTATACTTAGCTTCTAAATTCAAAATAATCAAAACTGCCTAAATATCACATTCCTAATAACTCAACATTGGAGGTGGGAAATGGAAAAATTAACTTGCCTTTGATTTAACAAATATAAATTTAGGATGAAGATATAACATACATCGATCAATAATGACACATACAAAGACATTTCATACCAATGAAAGTACCAAGACAGGCATCCATCAGTTCCCATGTTTAGATGGAGAGATGCAGAGCATAGCACAATAGAGACAAATATAAGTTCTAAGACAGAATGAGAAAATACTATTATTTATTCATTAAATGAATAAGAATAAAAAGTAATTTTAATCAAATTCAGAGCTCAAAATAATCGAAAGTGTTTTAGCCATCATCTAAGTACTTCTTATCAACAATCAGTACCACACCTGGAAAACCAGCCACAGGTCAGCTGTTTATGCTGTATGGATGCAGGCACAGATCATTACCTACTTAATTGTGTATGTATCTAATAGGCTCATGCAGCTCTTTTGGAACAAAGGTTTTATAATGAAGCAAATGATAAATATTCAACTATAGTGTAACCAGATGCTATAATAATATGAGCAGCACTTATATACAGAATGTATGTAGTAATGCCACATACTACAACAAAGAAAATATATTGGGTTGATAAAAAAAATAGTTAAAAAGAAGAAAGCCAAAGGCATTACAGGTTGCAATTGTTGCACTTGCTAAATTTTAACAACAGACACTAAAAATAATCTTGAATAAAGAAATGAACTGAATAACTCATTACATATTAAGTCAGCCCTCAGACAATCAGCCCCTAACATACAGTTTATCATCTGCAAAAGGCTGTATGAGTGTCAAAAGGCTGTAAGGCTCAGTGGCCCAGGGGTCCCATACTAGCACTGACCTGTCTGATTTTGTTTGCCCAGTGTCACCAGGAATGGCACAGTCTACATCACTACCAAAAAATAAAAGGAAGTGTAATTGGCATGTTCACACTGAAAACATTTATAAAATAGAACTGCTGGTTTCGTCTAAATCACCTCAACATTTCATTTAAGTTTCTGTACTGTTCTAGTCTCTACTACTACTATACTAAGAGCTGTAGTAGTTCTGGTAATTTTTTTTCTGAAAGGGGCACAGCAATAGTCATTCTGATGTTTTCTGATTAGGCACAAAGTAGACATAAACAGCCTGTATTTACCTGAATTCACACCCAAATTTAACATGAATATACTCAATGATGTAATCTTTATAAGTTTAATGTTACTAAAGATGCTTTTCTGGAGCAAAAGTTGGTAAGCAATACCAACAGGTCCCATAGTCAATTTGGCTGAGTCACAGTGGAGAATGCAGAGTTGTAAAATCACGTTATTGGGGGCTGGAGAGACAGTAAAGCAGGTAGGGAGTTTACCTTGCAACCAGCCAACCCAGGATCACTCCCTGAAACCCTATACGGTCCCCTGAGACCACCAGGATTAAACCCCAAGCGCAGAGCCATAGACAAGCCCTAAGCATTGCTTTGTATGACCCCCCAAAACACTATATTCAATAACCTGTACCGTTGACTCAGTTTTCCTTATATTTCCATTTACCCATATTCAATACATATTATACTATCTATATTATAGTGTATATAATTATATATATTATAATTTATAATATATTTAATTTATAATATATTATTGTATTATGTTATAATAAAATAATATAATATAATGTAATATAATATAAATGTTATAATATAATTATATTATAATATATTCACCTACTTGAGAAAATTGATGAATAACAGGATATCAAGTGATATTATATTCACTCTATGCTATCTAACCTACGGCAAGGAAATATATAAAGAAAAACTTCAACTATTACAAAATAATCTCATCTATAAAATCACAATATGTATGCATGGATAGAAACTTATCCTTTCACATGACAGAAAACAAAAAAAATAAATCAAAACTTTATAATAGAGTATGAAAAGATACATAGATAATTATAGTATGAATGGCAATATAATGTTTCTACATAGACACAAACCCACTACCAAATAATCATTCAAATCCAAACTTTACTAAGTGCTTACTGTGCTCTGCAAATGCAATTGGCTATTGAGATAGATCTAACAATAATGCTATAATTTATTATTTAATTTGCCTCAACACTCAAAATTTGGCCCATGGGCCAACAGCATCAGCATCAATCAGGAGCTTGTTTGATTCACTAATCTCACTCCAATCTACTGAACTGAAATTCTTTTTCTGGTCTCTTTTTTATTGAATCACAGTAAGATACAGAGTTACAAAGCTCATGATTAGGTTTCCACTATACAGAGTTCCAACACCCATCCCTTCACCAGTGTACATTTCCCAACACTAAATTCTAATTCTAATTCAGAAAAATTTCTGATGATTATTTCACATAATAAAATGGTAGAAGCATGGGCTTTAAAACACAAGATGTAGAAATTGCCCGAGAAATCAAAACTACTATGCCATTCAAAAGACCAAAACCACATCGTTTTATGTTTCATTTCTGTATCTACATACTGATATGGTTGAATCAGATAATACAATTCCTTCCTCTTATAAAACACTATAATATTACTGCATTTTCTTTTCCATTTTAAAAATGCATACTGGATGATATCCATTTATGGATGCCTCACTGACGAATATGCATACGTATGTAAAAGTATATGTAAAATTACCTTCATTATTTCTACAATTTGACAGAAATTCCAATCCCAAAATAACCCCATAGTCCATCCCAAAGCAATTTTTATAGATTCAAGGAAGTTATACCTTACTGTTCTCCCTTATCCTGATAGAAAACTCCATTTTGTTCCTAATTCTACGATGCAAACTTAAAGAGCAAAAGCTCTCATTGAAGTATGAGACTAATAAGAAAAAGAATAAATAAAACTTGACTGAAAATTTAAATGTTCTGCATCCTATTTCAGTCCTTTGTTGTGCATCTTGAACAATCAAAAGAAATTCTTTCCTTTTTTCTTGTGTAGGGAAGTAGGGGAAGGGAAGTAGCCAGAAACATGCATTTTTCAGGTGACTCCACCCACATCCTTTTGGAGTAGAGTGAATAAGTTTGGAGAGACAAACTATCTTCAGAAATTAGTCAGAACCCCTTCATTTCACACTTCCCTTGATAAAGGAGAGTATCATGATACCTGGCAGAAACTACAATAGAAAGCAATGTCCTGAAGACGTCAGGGTCCACAGTATAGATTTTCCTGGAGAGAATGGGCCCTCAGTTACACCAGTGATGCTAACAGAGCTTGCCAACAAGCTACAGTTGAGCAGCTCTCCCAGTTCATGCATTCTCACAGCCTAACAGTCCCTTTAAGAAAAACTGGCTGTTCTGACTTTGTATTGACATTATAAAGGATTTCTGTAAGCATCCCAGTTTCCAGGATCACACAGATTTTTAAATGGGGAAGAAATGTATTTTATATCTGTATGTCCTTTCAGGCAGCTGCCAAGATGAGCTGCGCTCTTTCCTGAAGTCTCATCCCTGCACCGCCTAAGAGATCTCTCATTACAGTGTGACTTTACTTGGCACAGTGGACACAGCTTCATGTGGATATGGCAGGGTAACCGGATTTTTTTAATATTTTATTACATGACCATGAGATATACAATTACAAAGATGTTCATGTCTGGGTTTCGGTCATACAGTGTTCCAGCACCCATCCCTCCACCAGTGCCCATTTCCCACCACCAATGTCCCCTGATTCCCTTCCCCTCTCTAGCCTGCCTCTATGGCAGGTTCTTTTCTCTCCTCTCTCTCTCTCACTCTCTCTCTACCTTCCATTACACATTGTGGACTGCAATATATACAAGTAGAGGTTATCATGTGTATTTTTTTGCCTATATTCAATGCTCAGTTCTAGGCAAGAATTATCATTTTGGACAATTATTAGCATACTGTTCCCTTCTCTGTCTTACTTAATCTCTGACTCCCACATGTTTGTGGTAGATTCCACCTGTTGACAAAAGCTCCTGATTCATGTTTTGCCTGACCTTGGATATTGGTAGCAAAATACATATATATTTATATCATATCACTTGTGTTACTTGTCTTCCCGTTGTTCATCAATTTGCTCGAGCGGGCACCAGTAATGTTTCCACTCGTCCCTGTCACATGTTAGCGTAGCCCAAGGCATCTGCTTACTACAGGAACACAAAGAGCCTCAAACCATTCATTCAGGTCATGGGAATGAAGTCTATCATCGCTACTGTTCTTGGCATATTGACTACAACACATGTAGCTTGCCAGGCTCTGCCATGTGGGTCTAGTGGTGTATTGGTTTTTATCTGTATATATTTTATTAGTTTAAAAGTTATTATTTTATTATAAAATTATCATATTATAATTATTGTATATTAATTGTTATTCATGATTATTATGAAATAAAATATCTATTTATTATTTTTATTAAAATAGCATCATTATTTTATTATGATTTTGTTGATCACTTGATCACTTGAATCCTGTTATTCACTGATTTGCTCAAGCGGGCGCCAGTAACATTTCCATTGGACCCTATCACGTGCCAATGTAGCCCAATGGCATCTGGTTGATTCAGGAATATGAAGAGCCTCAAACCGTTCCTTCAGGGTCTTGACAAGGAAGTCTGACCATCTTGTAGGTGGGCGGCCACGTGATCTTTTGACATCCTGTGGGATCCAGTCGGTAACGGCTCTAGTCCAGCGGTTGTCTCCAAATCGCATTACATGTCCAGCCCATCTGATTTTCAATGCCTTGGCAAATGAGACAGCGTCCCTGATTCTGGAATAGCGACGGAGGTCAGAACTCCGGATTCCTTCTCTCACTTGAGTGAGGCGTGATATTCCAAGCATAGCTCTTTCCATTCCTCTCTGGGAGACCCGAATAGCATTCTCATCCTGCTTTTGTTGGGCCCAGGTCTGTGTGTGTGTGTGTGTGTGTGTGTGTGTGTGTGTGTGTGTGTGTATCTTTTCGGGTCACACCTGGCAATGCGCAGGAGTTACCCCCTGGCTCTGTACTTAGGAGTTACTCCTGCCTGTGCTCAGGGGACCACCTGGGTGTGGGAGATTGAACCCCACATGGGCAGCATGGAAGTAGACAGAGCTGACCCTGCAGCAGAGGCGGATGCGCTGTTACCCAACACCTCGCACGAAGCCCCGCACACCAATGCAGAGGCGCCATCCTATGAGGCGGCATTGGCGGAGAAGCCCACTGAGACAGAGGCTGCGACCTGAGTGAAGCGAGAAGTCGCACCTCAGCCCGAGAGCCTCAGCCTTTCCTCGCCATCTCCCAGGAGACTGAGCCTTCGCTCCTCCCCTTCTGTCTGGTACATGGGGAGGCACCACGCCCTGGCCTGACTGCAGCCGCGAATGGCTCTTGAGCGCTGCCTGGTGCCCGTGCTTGGGTCTCCCCACAGTGCCCAGCCTCTGCCAGAGCCACCAGCTGGAGAGATATAACCCAGGTGTCTTGTATGCAAGATAAACAAGCTGCCTGCTCCACCATCTCTCAACAACCTGGCCTAATAATCTGTCTCTGTTTAATTTTATATTTGGGGTTATCCTGCCCCTCAAGGTGTTGCAGGTGTGGCTGCCGTGCCCGCAGACAGGAGACAGGCTTGTCTACACTCAGGCTTCTGCCCTGTGGGCCCTGTATGGTGGATGGTTGATGGCCTGACATAGAAACAGGCTGGGATGAACCCAGAGCCACGGCAGAGACTGGCAAGCTACCCGTGGATATGCCAAAAACAGTAACAGTAACAATAATGTCCTTTCTTGGGGCCAGGTTACAAACCAGAAATGACAAATACGCAACGTAAAATTGGTTTACATGCTAAAAAAAAAAAACAAAAAGAACCAAAGGAAATATCACTTCCTGTTACCTCATCCCAATACATTAGTAAAGTGTGTAGAATTTTTTTTTAAAAACCTGATCTCTTTGATCCTCATTGTTCTTATCTCAAAATATAACAATTTGGTTAAATTAATTCTGAAGACACCTTAATTAATTCTGAAGACACCTTAATTTAAAATTCTTTTCTTCAATACCTTTCTTAATTTGCATCTTAAGCCACCAAAGTCATGATGTTAGCAGTAAAAAAATTATCCTCCAAATCCACTGATTATTTTCAAGCAGAAAAATAGACTAAAGATGATAATACTTTTACAGTTAAAATTTTAGTGCTTTTCCTTAAATTTCTCATTAAAACCAACTTCTGTTAACAACCTAGTGAATTTAGGTATGCAGTATAGCACATGCACAAATTAAATACAACATTGATAAAAACACCTTTTCACTTCCTCTAACATTCATGCCTAGAAATTTTGGGAACAAAATTAACTTTCAATAAAAATTGCTCTATTATAAAGTAGCCAACAAGGCAAACTATAATATAACCTTACAAAATATTAATATTTTCTGGTGTGTGCAAATCACCTAGCATATGCTTAATACAATAGCTTTCCACTTAAGTGTCACCAATAAAATGAACTCCAGAGATGAAGGATGGAAGTTGAATAGCAAAATTTGATGTTAAAAAGTTAAATTGTTTTGTGCCTTCCTAATATCAACTCTAAACATTAAAAAGTTGTCTAGGTGATGGGGGGTATAGGGGGGTGTGGTGGTGTGTGCGGCATGGTGGATAAAGGCAAGTAGACACTGGTGAAGGATCAGTGTTATACCTGAAGCCAAATCATGAATAATTTTGCAATTTAATGGTGATTAATTTTTTTTTTTGCATTTTTGGGCCACATCCAGCATTTCTCGGGGTTACTCCTGGCTCTGCACTCAGGAATCACTTCTGGCAGTGCTCTGGGGGACCATATAGGATGTCGGGAATTGAACCTGGGTCAGTGGCATGCAATGCAAATGCCCTACCCTCTGTGCTATCACTCCAACCCCTGGTGATTAAATTTTTAAAAAAGAAATACAAACTAAATTGATAAATAGAAAACTTAAAACTAGAACTCGTCATTATATCAATATTTATTCTAATAAAATGAAAACTGACTCTAGTGCAGGAAAAGGCACTTGCCTTGCATATGGCTGACTCCAGTTCAATTGCCAGACCATATATATTCTCCCCCAAGCACTACCAGCAGTGAATCCTGAGCACAGAACCAGGAGTAAGCCCTGAGCACCACCAGCTGTGACCTTAAAACAAACAAACAAAATAACAAAAATGTGGTACATAGTTTGATAAGTTTAAATAAAAGGTAGAGTTCTTATAAAAACATTCAAAAAAGATTTTAATTGCAGACTATAATTTTAGAAAAATAAATCACTTTATAAAGATCTGTAACTGGTGCCAGTGTGAGAGTATAGAGGGTAGGGCATTTACCTTGTATGCAGCCAACCAAGGTTTGATCCCCAGCATCCCTGAGCTCATCCAGGAGTGGTCCCTGAGCACAGAGCTAGGAGTAAGGCCTAAGGTCCCTCAAGTGTGGCCCAAAAACCAAAAAATAAATAAATAAAATATAAATAAATAAAATAAAGATATACAAATATAAAGTAGTAAAAGTGGCCAGATGGCTAGTTTAATAGCTAATTCCTAATTCTAAAAATCAGAAATGTGAATAGTAATTCTAAAACTGCTACTCAGAATGACCTGGACTGTTGCATCCAACTTTCTCTTCTGTATCAAAGTCACCTAGGTATATGAGCCATCTTTCCTCCTTTGATATAAACTGTGTAAATAAATGGGAATTCTAGCATGGCACAGACAGAATACAATAGGTAAGGTTTATGCCTTGCATGCAGTCAGCAAGAGGACCCAGCTATGATCTCCTATAGGGGTGATTCCTGAGTACAGAGTCAGCAGTAAGTCCTAAGCACAACAAGAATGGCTAAAAAAAACCCCACAATTTCACATGTACTAATAAAATGAAATCTCTTTGCGTTGATTTGAACTTTAATGCATCACACTTATAATTTAATGTTTCATATCTACACAGTAAATTTATAATAATGTCTGAAATGTTTTGGGATCTTTAGAAATCATATATACATTACATGAATAATTTTATTTCATTGAATCAATAAGAAACAGAATAGCATCTAATAAGATATGAATATTTTAACTGAGTCTTTGGCTCAGTTGCACATAAAACAAATTCACTCTGAACTCTTTCAAGGCAATTGGTTTAATTCCAAATCAATAAAAAGAAATATATTCTCCCAAATGAAATATTAACATATTTCATCTAACAAAGGCCACTGAAGTGAATCTATTACTTTCATAACATTTTTCTAGAACCTTAATACTTCATAGGTTTCTTTCATTAAAATCCTCAACTATGCTTTTCCTTAAATTGCATCTAACTAATCTCACGTGCATTTATACTGTATCTTCAGAGGATGTAAAATATGTTTATAATTTTCATTTTTAAATTAATGTAAATGTAAGATATATGCTCTTCAGATCAGCAACTGCCAGACTATCACTTCACTTGTATCACTTGTCTTCCCATTGATCACCGATTTGCTCGAGCGGGCACCAGTAACATCTCCATACTTCATGTCACATGATAGTGTAGCCCAAGGGCATCTGCTTGCTCCAGGAACACCAAGAGCTTCAAACCATTCCTTCAGGTCATGGGAATGAGGTCTATAATTGTCATTGGGTTTTAGCATATCAAATATGACATGGGTAGCTTGTCAGGCTCTGACATGCGGGTGGGATACTCTCAGTAGTAGGCTCTCATCTTGTGCATTTACTGATGAACGAGGGAGATTGGCTTTTCTCTTGGGTGGAGCTCTGAAGAGTTGTGGAGTCCAGAGATTGAAAATGGCAGCCCTCATGGTGTGGGGGTTCCTCTGGCTTCTTGCTAGGCTCTATTAGGATGGCTGGCCAGGGCTAGAACCTGCCTTCCCTCCCCGGGCGCTTTAGGATCAGCTGAGCACAGGGAGAGCCGGTAGCAGCTCTGCCCTGTGTGGCTGAGTCTGCCAGGCTATATCGCTTCATATTGCAAATCCTAGATAGTAAATAAGACTGTACTTGCTATTAATCTTTACCTGGTTAAAGAATATTACTGGGATGCATCAACATCCTCTTCTCTGCATGCTATAATACAAAGCTAATAGTATTCAGTTTTGGTTTTCTAAGTCTTATTTTCATAGGAAGCCTAGATTGCTATCTTGTGTCTTTAGGCTTCTTGACTGCAAAGCAAGTCTAGAATCATTTTCTAAGTGATCAATCTGTGCCGATCAGGAATTTTGTTGTCAGTAAAAGAGTAACTTACCAGAAAGAGTAACTTACCAGAAATCATTGACACTAAATGAATTTCATCTAAATTGCTCTTATTTTCGTCTAATTGGCTCATGCTATTAGAAGGAATTCCATTTTTACCAGGTTTTATGTACCCTTCTGATTTTTTGAATCATCTAAAGAGGCTAATTCACTGAGCCCAGTTAAGTAGAAAAGCTTTTTTTTTTATTCCTGAACATCATAACTAAGGAACAAATGATACAATGCTAATAGGTATCACTGACCTAGAACCACAAGATGTAGGAATGCAGACGTAATTAGTATATGAATTGATAGTTTATCTAAAACATTGAGTATAAGACCATATCTTTGTATAGATCGCTACTGTACTAGCAATCTATAGCTGTACTAACAATCCTGTAATACTCAGGATTTTAATTTTATCACAAATTTAAAACCTCAGAAAATCTCCTGATTTATGTCTCAAATTAATGCATAAATCTAGAGTCTACACTATAGATGAAGCATGTTGTTACCTTTCCTTATAGCTATGTATCTGAACCTTCTTCCAACTGTGGTCCCTTTTTTTTTTTCCCTATGTCCCTTTGTCCTACTGGTTGTCTTCCTAATCTTGTATTGTGAACCCCTTGGAGGGGTTGCTGGGGAATGTTAGTTTACGATTATGCTAATCTACAATGTCAATAAGAGGATAAAAAAGCAAACATTTCAAGCAGATAAGCTCCAAGTTTACATATTTAGAAAGTAAAATTCCTACTTTGTCATCAATTCCCTTTAGGTAGACTCATGCTGGAAAACCCATCACTTCATCTCTCCTGTTCTCCTCTCACCTTTTGTAAGCAAAACTATGTTCAACATTATTCTTGTGCAGTAGGGAAATAGAGATATTCTTACATCCAAATATAAAATATAGCTCAAAAATACCCTAAAGTATAGCATGATTCTTTAGAAATAAAAATAAAGAAAATAATGAAAGACTAAGCTAAGCTCACACCTAGGAGAAAAAAAACAAAATAAATTATAATATACATACACCACATGTTTCTTCTTTATGTTCACACACACAATTTACCCTAGGAGTCCTCAATGTCCTTCCCTAGAATTTTGCCCTTGAAACATTCTGTTTTCCTGATTCACAATTAGCTAATGTAAGAATCTAATCACTGAAAATGTGTTAATGAGAAAGGAAAAGAAGACAGAGACTACTGTCTGCCAGTTCAAATGCCTCTCAATGTAAAATATGACTCTTGGAAACAAAACTGTACTAAAAATTGCATAGAACTAAGCAGTGTCTCACAGTATGAATTTTAAGCACTATCATCTTCATCTGAGAACTAACTTATTGTAGTAGCTCTAACCAACTGTAGTTGTTCTGTTTTGTGTACTGTTAACTATGCCATCACCAAATTAAAGAAGCAAAATTTAAATGGATAGTATGCCATTTTTTCCTATAAAACTTGTATAGTGATATTTTATAGGCCCCAGAACATTCTACAAAACAAATTTAAGTAATAGAAAAATGGGATAATGGGAAGATTCAATGTCAATGTAATGTCTGTGATAAAGCAAAGCCCAGAACATGATTCTTTTCTCAAGTCATTATTTCTACAACATACGCTTCTCAACATTGTGTGGTATAACTATAGGAAGTTCTACTTTGAAAACCCTATTCAACAGAACCAAAGTTTATGATTTAGGCAATGACAAGAAAGTCACACCCTTTACAACAGTAACAGGAAAGACTTCAGTAATAGACTCAGTGCCTGGCCATGCAAGTCAGCCACTTAGTCATTTTTCTAGACACTATTCATCACTGAGTACATTCCCGAATTTTGTGCAGCTAATTTAACAGGATCTTCTGATGGGAATAAACAGTTGAACAAAGCAAAAAGTTTGATGATCCTGACACCTAGTGGCTATGAAGAAATGAGAACATCAACTTGGGAAAAGTATCCGGTTCTAGACAGCTTTTTTTAGTGACAGCTATTTCACAAATACAGAAACTTATTATATCATTAACAATACAAAACATTAATTCTAAAAGTAGCATAATGAAAGCCTATTTTTTTACTTTTTTCTACACTGGAAAATCCCACCTTCTCTCTTGAACACCTCTCTCTCTCCCCCTTCTCTCCTCTCTCAAAATTTCTTTTAAGTTAAAGCTATTTTGAATCACTAAAACATTATCAATAAAATAAAGTATATTTTATCTGAATTTATTTTGAAGTCTATACAAAGATAAAAAGACTTTCACTGCAACGTTCTTAAATCTTACATAGAAAAATAGTTTTAGAAAAAAGTTTACTAATTTTCAGTTTAGACCAAAGAAAGCTAATGATTGATGCATACTTTATATATTAATTATTAAGTAAACACATATTTTATCATAATATGACTTCTTCTCAAGTATCAGCCTGTTAAATATAAAAGCCTTCTGACTAAGACATTATCATACAAGTTTCCTTTATGCCACTGAGGCAACCTTAGTAAATGGGTAATTGGTCTTCACAATCTGTTTTCTTCATACATATATTTCTGAAACCCTAAAATTCACATCTGAAAACAAGTACTAAACTGAATCATATAGGAAGTTCTGTGAATACAACCAGGATATCATAGCATTTTATTCTCCTCTGAACATTAGGTAAGTCTTGACCCATCTGACCTCTGACAAGGCAAAGGAAGCCTGAGTTATGCTCATCTCCTCCACTAAACAGAATTCTCTTACCTGTTGACGTTTGAAGGCTAAATAATCCAGATTTTCCAATTCCTTTCCAAGTTTCTGGTAGGTCTTCTGGAGGTCAGATTTGTTGGAGACATTTTTAAGGGATTCAAATGTCTTCTGAAACTGAAATTGAGAATAAAGTTAATCTTTAGGATAGCAACATTGTTTTCTCAAATTCTTTATTAGCTTGTACAAAGGAATGGTTAATACTGAGCCTCAGTTTCTCCCATTTATAATGCAATGATAAAAATATAAAATAATTTCCTTTCAATGAAATCAATTGGGGATGATTATAAAGAATTAGAAATTGTGCCCTAAGTACAATCAATATTTTTGTGTGAATAAGAAGCAAGTTTAAATCATCAGAAAGATGAAAATCAAAACAAGAAGATATCATCTCGCACCATAGAGACTGGCACATATCCAAAAGGGCAAGAACATTGGGGCCAGAGCGATAGCCCAGCTGGTAGGGCGTTTGCCTTGCACGCAGCCGGCCTGTGCTGGCTTGGGTTCGATCCCGGCATCCCATAAGGTCCCCGAGAACCGCCAGGAGTAATTCCTGATTACAGAGCCAGGAGTAACCCCTGAGTGTGACCAAAAAAGCAAAAAAAAAAAAAGGGGGCAAGAACAACAAATGCTGATGCGTGGATGCGGGGAGAAAGGGTACTCTCATCCATTGTTGGTGGGAATGTCGACTGGTACAGCCTTTTTTGGAAAACAATATGGACATTACTCCAAAGACTAGAAATTGAGCTCCCGTTTGACCCAGCCATACCACTCCTGGAATATACCCTGGGAAGCCCAAAACACACAGCAGCAACACCATCTGCATTTTATTTTCACAGCAGCACTATTCACAATAGCCAGAATCTGGAAAGAACCAGAGTGCCCAAGGACTGATGACTGGATGAAGAAACTTTGGTACATCTACACAATGGAATACTATTCAGCTGTCAGGAAAAATGAAGTTATGAAATTTGCCTATAAATGGATGAAAATGAAGAGGATCATGTTGAGTGAAATTAGCCAGAAGGAAAAAGACAGATATGGAATGAATGCATTTATTTGCATGACATAAATATATATGTATATATATTTGTATATATATATGTATATATGCATATGTATTATGATACCAATATCCAAGGTCAGCCAAAACATTAATCAGAAAGTCTTGTCAAAGGTAGAATCTACCACAAGTGTGTGGGAGTCAGAGTTTAGGTAGGACAGAGAATGGAACAGTGTGCTAATAATTGTCGAAAATGATAATACCAGCCTAGAACTGAGCATTGAATATAGGCAAAAGATACACATGATAACCTCTAAATGTATGTATTGCAGTCAACAATGTGTAAGAGAAGGAAGGGAGAGAGAGAGAGATAGAAGAGATAAAGAGCCTGCCAGAGGCAGCCTAGGGGAGGGGGAGGAATTTGGACATTGGTGGTGGGAAATGAGCACTGGTGGAGGGATGGATGCTGGAACACTGTATGACCGAAACCCAAACATGAACATCTTTGTAATTGTATATCTCACAGTGGTATAATAAAATATTAAACAAAGAAGCTAATTTAGTCTTCATTCTGACAAGAGAGCATACCTTATTTTTTAAATCCTCTATTTTAAGACAGATTGTTGCTATCAAAAAAGGCATAGTGAATGCATAATTTCAAATCATAGTGGAAATTATTAAATAAGTTGCCACATTTTAATCATGGACACAAATTAGGGAAATAGTTGCTCATCTATCTATAAAAATCTATGTAGACAGAACACCCAAAAGATTTCAATCCTGAAGATATCTTAGATTTAAATCCTGAGAAGGGAAGAAAACTAATATATAAAAGCATATGTAGCATGTTCGACAAACATTTATCCATTATGATTCATAATAATAGGTGAGATGAAATTGATTCTACAAAATTAGATTGTCTCCATTAATTTTTATCATATGCCAGATAAACACAAAGGATAAAAATGCAGTGAATCGAATATTATTGTTCAATTATAATAATTAATAACTAGAGGCAGCCTATCAGAAAGTTAATTGTTGGCTTATTTCAATAAATTAAAACATACTTTGAATAATTAATGATTAAAAATGTCTACCTATGTCATTTTCAAGACAAATTACATTTGCATTTGCTCTTTTTGTTATTTATTTCAATTTTCTTACTGTGCATCATTTAGTTAGATTTCTACAGATATTAACTTTACTGTCTTATACATACCAGAACTTTACTGTAACCATGGTATGAGACAGTTAATAAGATTTTATAGAATATAATTAAATTTCTAGGTAAGTGATTCGACCTTACACTTTCAATGAAATAAGTCATTCTATGAAATAAGTCATATTACAATGGTTTTCTACTGAATTAAATCTTTGATTTCACGAAAATAACATCTTCATCTCAATCTGGGGAGAGAGAAAAAATGGAAAAATCACAGCGCTAAGCTTCCACAACAGGACAATAAATTAAATTCAACAAGTCTTTAGAGCCTACCATAAGAAATACTGCGAATATAAAAGATATTTTCTTCCCCTAAAAGACAGCATAGAGTACATGGGACACTAAAATGTAAACTCATAAATGGAAAAGACACTGACATTTATTAAATGCCTGCTCTGTACCATTTATTTGATGGTTTCAATTTAACTCTCAAAAGAACTACAGGAATTCCCATTTCTCTTGCAATCCTAGTAAATGGTTCAAAAAATTACTTTTTTTTTTAGTAAATAGGACTCAAAAAAATTGATCTATTTTTTAATACAATGTTCATGTACTTTTTACCCACCATTAGTTCTCTAACATAAGGCAAAGTTGCAACACATGAAAAATAAAAACAGTGGTGATTAAAAAAAATACAGAATTAGATCACAAAGAAAATATAAGAGACCCGGATCACAAAAAAAATATGAAAGAATCCAAATTGTGCTAAATACAAATAATATAACGTTTCTAGAAGTTTCTAGAACTTTATGTGAGAACTGATTCTCTCCCAAATCCATTATTAGTCCTTTCTTAGCATATCAAATTTCTTTTAACATAACTAATAAGCTTTATATTATTTATCATGTGTATAATCATGGCCCAGCCCCTTCATATTATGTTTGGATAAAAAAATGACACCATATCTAAGATTTTAATCATTTTAAGTAATCTTATCTATAAATTAATATTCTATTCTACCAACCAAATTCCAAAGTACTCATTATCCCTAACACTTTCTCTTTCATGAAACATATTAGCTACCTTTTTTAAATACTTCTTCTTTAGGTTCACATCTGTGAACTTTACAAAACTCAAATAGAAACTTTAGGGTAAACATACTAGGAATGTTTCAAAATAAAAAACATGAAACTCAATACTTCCAGATAATGCGTCCATAGCCAAAAAATAAAGGGAGAAAATCCTGTAATGTTACATCACCACAAGATGTTCTTATTAAAGGCCAGAGTTTTCATAATATGAAGATTTTAGCTTGACCTTTCATTATCAGGACTTTCCTCATCCATATATTGATAAGAAATAGTTCAAAGGACTCAGACTACATTGACTCATTCCTTTGGGCAGATATTTTTCACTTACAACAACAAATAATAGTCAAGGATGGGTCACACAAAGTTGGTAGTGTAACTTTGATTTAGATTCCTAATAAGCACATCCCACCTTCATATTCCAACATATACACTTAAAGGATGCTAGCAGTATTTGACCCTGAAAATATAACTAAAGTAAAGAAGATGAAAATAAAACAGTGGTTGAGGTGAGGTTTAGATTGTACTTTAAAAAGGTTTGCTGTTGATTTCATTTGGGAATTTTTGTTTTAATTGTTCTAGTAGGCCTATGCAAGAGTATTGAAAAAAGACCTGTTAAGATTTTCTACATTTCTTCAGAGGATTGCTTTTGTTTTACTTTGTTTTATTTTAAAACCACACCCAGCTATTCTCAGGACTTACTTCTGTCTCTGCACTAGGGGGATCATAGGGGTTCTGAGAACAAACAGAAGCTGGACAAGTGCCAGATAAAAAGTACATGTGATTTACTCACTGTACTCCAGGTCCCTACGTAAGTGGCTGTAAATACATTGTATTGGTGATTTTTCAAAGTAAATTATGTCTCATTGAAGTTAAGTTGGAAAGGGAAACACTTCAAAAATTATAGATTTTAATATTCCTTGATATTTACCAACTAAAATTTTTTGTAGCAATTTTTAAAATGGCCAAGATTCCACAAAATAATTGTTAAACAATTGTTAGCGATGTTAAGAAATGAATTTATAAATTCAGTATAAATAAAATCCAGCTTTAAAAAAATAATGAATAAATATAAACCCCAAATAAGCCTACTATGTTCCCAAACTGCAAAAATTAAATATTTAAATGGTCTTTGAATTGAGAAACCCAAATTCTCTCCTATTTGACTACTTTATCAAAGAGCATGAGGTAGATTAAGAATGAGAAGACACAGAATCTCTAAGGTAAACATTTATCATAAATGTAATCATTATTATAAATGATTCCTCAGAGTTGTCTTCTCATTCTGTTCGGAAAAAAATCCTTCTATTCAGAAATAATAACTGCCCCCTTCTTAATTAGTTGAAGTATCATTATAGTAGAGCTAATGCTTTTGGGTGAATAAAATTTTGGTTTAAGAAATAGTCATTGGGCGGTGCGCCCGGGAAGGCGTTGCCTTGCACTAGCCGGCCTGTGCCGGCTCGGGTTCGATCCCCGGCATCCCATATGGCCCCCAAGCACCGCCAGGAGTCATTCCTGCGTGCAGGCCGAGTAAGCCCCGAGCATCACCGGTGTGACCCACAAAAAAAAAAAAAAAAAAAGAGAAAGAAAAAAGAAAGAAATAGTCATTGGTTTCAACCTTTGTTTCAAAGGTTGCTGAAACCTTTATTATCAGATCAGAAGTTGAAAAATTAAATTATTTAGGCCATGTATATCTTTAGATTTTCATAATTGGGTTTTATTCACACAGTGTTCCAGCACCTGTTGCTCCACCAGTGCCCCATTCCCACAACCAATGCCCACATTCCCTTCCACCTCTATATCAGGCACTTTTCCTCCCCCCTCCCCCCAAATGTGGCTTGCCCTACAGACATTCAGGTTTTGTCATGTATATTCAATGCTGAGTTCTAGTCTGGCATTACCATTTCCCACACTTAGTAGAACACTGGCATATATTTATATCCCCTTAATAAATATGGGCAGTGCTCGGGAGATCAGCGGTGATTACAAGAGTATGCCACCCTCATGGCAGAGCCTGGCAAGCTACCCGTATCATATTTGATATGCCAAATACCAGTAACAACTATAGACCTCATTCCCATGACCTGATGGAATGGTTTGAGGCTCTTTATGTTCCTGGAGCAAGCAGATACCCTTGGGCTCTACTAGCATGAGACAGGACATATGGAGATGTTACTGGGGCCCGCTCGAGCAAATCAATGATGAACAGGAAGGCAGTGAGACAGTGAATAGTAATTCACCAAATAAAACATCAGAGATGATGATTGCTCATCTCCGGTAAAAATAACTGAAAATCTGTTTCACAGGAAAGAGAAGCATGAATAAATCAACATGGAAAATATCTAATTAAACTCAGCATTCTCACTACCCAAATTCATTTTTCTCCTTTTCTTGACAACATATTTTTAAATAAATCTAAGCCAATGTTCTATACAAACTACACATTCAATGTGTTCATTTAAATTATGTAAATTTGTGGAGCAATTTGAGGAAGAGGACATGAAGAAACTGGCTATACCAGCCATAAAACGTGCAGCCAGGGTACTGGCCAATAGATTCCCTGGCCCCTCACTGCTGATACCCTAGCTTCCTCTTGCAGTCAGCAATCGAATCAAATAACTCCACAGTTCCAGCAGCTTACTAATTCTCATAATGAAAAATATATCAAGTCTCGTTGTTCCAAAAGAACAGCCAGCTCAACAGTTGACATTTTTCTGTATTTAACATTTCATGCATTTGTACGAGGTGCAGGATGTTGCCTGTAAGAAAAGGAATCTCATGCTCACAGAGTTATATGCACAAAAGTGTATCCAATAATGCCTGACTGTATGCACTGAATCACCAAGTGTGAATTTAATGTCCTTAAAATGTCAGTTTGAAACAATGCCAAAAGATTTTGGAGACTAAAGCTGAAGAAAGGAACAGTTCAAAAGAATAACATATTAATGTTCTATAAATATTAATGTTTGGAGTAAAGAGAAATTGTTTTAAGCATAAGAAGTGGCTAATTCACCTTACTTAAACGTGGCAACCACAGAGCATCCAAAGTGAAGATTGACCTATAAAACAATTATTTCATTTTTCTAAACTTCAACCACTGACTCACATAATTAATTTCCAAAAGAATTTACACAATAATCAAATTGCTCATTAAAATGAAGCTGAAAATTGAAATAGAAAATTAAAACACGTACACATATATGACCCTAAAAATAAATGATTACATAAGTTAAAAATATAAAATAAAAATAGACTTGAGATCTGAATTAGAAATAGTCCACGTTCCTCGACTGCTCTAGCGTATCCCTCCCCCCCCAGACCAGCCACCACCCGCGAGACCGGGTCGTGCTATTAGATGTGAAAAACAAGGTAGACAAGCCAAAATCCACACCATGCTGAAGGCGGGACTCCACTGCTGGGATGAGCCCAGCCATGAGTGAATCCATTGAAAAACGCTGGTATGCCGGTTTCTGCTTCTGAATTCTCCAGGCTTTCTTCGAGTTATGCCCCCTGCCCCATCTCTTTTTTCTTCAGAAGGCCAGGCAATCATAGGGCAATTGTGAGGAGTTTTTAATTAAAGGAGTTAATCTATCACAATATTTGGGACATTATAAAACTTAGTATTAACTATAACTTTTATAGCTGTAAAATCAGTATTCTGGGGAAATGCCATTCTGCTGTATTTTCATTGAGTTATCTTCCTCCTTCATTTGAACACATGATGTTTATAAGTATTTACTATTATGCCTAACATTTGGCAGCACTCAATTAAGATGATAGTGAAGGTGGTTGTGGTCTTCTACCAGAGACACAAACATACTTTATTTGATTATGAATGAGGCAGTTTCACTTAACAAAACCCCTTTATTCTGCAATATCGCAAATCTGAGTAAAGCATTAGAAATATTGAGTAATTTGAACTAGGAATTACCAAGCACTTAATCTTTCATGCCCATTTCTTTACTGCAATGCCTGTATTCACAAATGAATCTGAGAAGTATACAGGAACTTGTCTGACGTATTTAAAAAAGACAATAACCATAAAATAATCAAGCATTGCTGAATCACTTCACCTACAAATCCACTAGTACACAGTTACTGGTGATGAGAATTAATCCCCTTCATAAATCATTATAAACAACATAAAGCATTAATTTTTTTACAGTAACAAAGCTATCAAAAAGAAAATTAACATGAAATTTCTAAGGAACAATCACCCTATTTCAGGGTTAAAATAAGACTCAAGAGTAAGATAAAACATAAATAAAACCTTAGTAGTTAGCAAAAAGATTTTAACAAGAAGGTCAATCAAAGAAGACCATCATTTGATTAACAGAGTAGTAATAATATAAGAATATTTATAAATATGTATAACTAGAGAGGAGCAGAAAATGAGAATTCAGTTTAAAGCATGCAGGAAAAAGACTAATAGGTTGTTTTCAACCTTTCTACCTGGATACTATTAATGATGTGAGGAGACAAGTCAAAATGTAAAAGGACTTCAACGAAATTCTGTTCCGGGTTCAGCTCAAGTGGTCCAGCACACGCCTAACATGTACAAGATTCTGAGTTTATTTCCTATAACCCCATGGCCCATGCCCTAGCATCACAGAGATATACCTGGTGAAGCCCAAGCACTGCTGATACTGCATCTCTGGCCGGGGCACTGGCTGTCCAGCTGAGCATTACCAGAAGATACCCATGGGCCTGAACACCACAGCAGTAGCCCGATAAAAGAATTCTGTTCGGGGCCGGAGCAATAGCCCAGCGGGTAGGGCATTTGCCTTGCGGCCGGCCCATGCCGGCCTGGGTTCGATCCCTGGCATCCCATATGGTCCCAGAGCACCGCCAGGAGTAACTCCTGAGTGCAGAGCCAGGAGTAACCCCTGAGCGTCGCTGGTTGTGGCCCAAAAAAAGCAAAAAAAAAAAAAAAAAAAGAATTCTGTTCCAAATCATAATGACCAAAAGAGGAGGTGGGTAGGAGAGAGAGAGAGAGAGAGAGAGAGAGAGAGAGAGAGAGAGAGAGAGAGAGAGAGAGAGAAGAATGTCTGCCCTAGAGGCAGACTGGACAGGGGGTGGAGTGTGAAAGGAAGGAAATTGGGGACATTAGTGGTGGTGAATGTACACTGGTGAAGGGATGATTGTTGGACACTATATGACTGAAACCAATCATTGACAACGTTGTAATTGTTTATCTCACAGTGATTTAATTTTTTTAAAAAACTTAAATAATTCTTTTCTACTAAAACTTGCTAGAACATTTGATTAGCAAAATTAAGCAGAATATCATACTGCCTTTGTATTCTCCCAGATTGACTATATCATTAGCTCATATTAAAGCCATTGATAGTTTTTCATAATAAAATACTAAACTACTTGTAAGCATTGAAAGCATGTGCTATTTATCTTGGAACAAAAGTAATTACTGGGGCAGGAGCTATAGTCCAGCAGGTAGGGCATCTGCCTTGCGCAGTCGGCCCATGCCGGCCCGGGTTCGATCCCGGCATCCCATATGTTCCCCTGAGCACCGCCAGGAGTGATTACTGAGTGCAGAGCCAAGGAGAAACCCCTAAGCATTGCCAGGTGTGACAAAAAAAAGCAAAATAAATAAATAAATAAAAAGCAATTGCTGATAGTATGCATTTATAAAGTAGGATAAAGTTCTAGTGTCAAATTTTAAAGTTTTCTTCCTTGAATTTTTATATCCATATTATCTATAAAGTATATTATTGAATATTTATTTATAGAGGATTATTAAAATAATCAAAAACCAGGAAATTTCTCCTAAACCTTTTTTTAAGTTATCTTCTGCTTTCAATTTTCTTTAAGTTATCTTCTGCATTTCTTTGTTTTATTGGACTAACATCTCAGTATAACATACATTTCAGGTGTGTATCATTGACAGTCAACACTACTAACAATCTAATTCTATCTCCATCACTCTATTGTTCCTTTGTCCTCACCTACTCACCACCCACTTCCTCATTTTATTCTGGTAACCACTAATTAGTCTTATACTTTAAAGTGTCTTCTGCTAAATTTAGCTTATCTGTTTCCTCTCTATAAAACAAAAGATCCACTGCCTTAAAACATAACTTCTGGCTTCATACTTTTGAGGTATACCTTTGTTTCAGTAAGCTTCTGATCAGTTATATTAACAAAAGAACGAGGCCTGGATGCAGCAGGATTAATGAGAATTGAATTAGAAGTGAGGACCATTTCAAGGTTAACAAAGCCATCTTTTACTTACAGCTGATACATGCTTCAAGAGATACATCACATCGATCATGTCCGCAAGGATTAGGAGTCTGGTAACTGCAGCCAATAAGGCCCGGGCAACTTGCACCACGGCTTCTCTTTTGGGGAGGTAACAGGGGTCGTCTGCAAATCTCTCAGCTGATACTTTCAGAGCTTCACCTGAAAAACATATCCCTCCATAAGTTGTACTTTCCAAGTTTCATCAATGCCTAGTTAAGCAACCTAATTTCAAATACATTCATGACTAAGCACAATGGTTTTAAAAAAATAAAAACCTGTCAGTTGACACTGGAACACTGTCTCCTAATAAACAATGAATTTTCAATTGACATTCATTTTTGACAAGTGCTTGGGGGTTTAAGAAGCATGATACCATTTCCTGCAAGAAAATTGTGCTCAATTGACTAGGAACAGCTAGGAAAATTGCTGTCAACTTCACCATTTGCTGATTCTCATTTTCTGTGAAAGGTCTCATTACCAAGATTTCAATCAGACAAAATCTTGTTTATAAAAATAAATCTTCAACGAGCTACTTTCGAACTAGTCTTTAAGATAAGAAAAAGGGCCAAAAGATAGTACAGTGGGTAAGGCACTGGTCTTGGACGTACCTGATCTGGGTTCAACAACCTGCACCTCATGTGCTGCTTTGAGCACACCCACCCTACCCCAGACTAATTCTGACAAAAATTGTTAATAAGCAAACTTGTCCTAAACTGCCAATATATTGTCTAAATAAATCTAAATCTTAAGATAAAATGAGACTCACAGACATGGGGCAGAGCTGCTACTGGCTCTCCCTGTGCCCAGCCGCTCATGAGGCACCCAGGAGGATGGCAGGTTCTAGCCCTGGCCCGCCACCCAGCAGAGCCTCACAACAAGCCAGACGACTCCCCACTCCATGAGGGCCTCCACTTTCCACATCGGACTTTCCCTCGTCAGAACTCCACCCAGCAGACCAGCCTATCACAGCCCGGCTCGCGACCACTTGCGGCTGTGCAGTTCATCAATAAATGCTGGATTTTGAGATGACTACAAGAGTATGCTACCCTCACGGCAGAGCCTGGCAAGCTACCCGTGTCGTATCTGATATGTCAAATACCAGTAATAATTATAGACCTCATTCCCATGACCTGATGGAATGGTTTGAGGCTCTTTATGTTCCTGGAGCAAGCAGGTTCCTGGGCACTACTTGCATGAGACAGGACATATGGAGATATTACTGGTGCCCGCTCAAGCAAATTGATGATGAACGGGAAGACAGTGATACAGTGATAAGATAAAATGACAATGTTACACAGTATTCTTAATGAAATAGATCCATTATTTCATATATTTTTACACAAGTAAAGTGATTTTATGTCTCAAGAAAGATCATAAATATACATAATTTTATACATTAAAATAAAACATGTGAAAGATAGAGTGGCCAGAGAGATAATACAGCAATAATACAGCTTGCCTTGTACACAGCCAGCCTGAGTTTGATCCCCAGCATCCCAAATGGGTTCCCCAATCATTTCCAAGAGTAACTAATGAGTGCAGAACTAGGAATCATCCCCAAGCATTTCAGGGTATGACCCAAAAACAAAAAGTAAAACAAAACAAAAATGATATATATCCTTTTATAAATGTCATCATACTGTTAAAAATGTCTACAATTCATTCTTTTCATGTATCAATCTATTTTATTTTCATATTGTACTGGAGGTAACCAAGAGGTATATAATACAGCAATAACCATTTGAATTATTACATGAAGCCTTTCTACTTCGGTATCTCTGTGCTACCTATGATAAGTCACTTGACCTCTTTATGTCCTCCCCATTTATAAATGGAGCTAATAATAATACCTGTAATTATACGAATTTAAATAAGAGCAATTCTTGAAAAATTATTAAATTCATTGTAATCCTTTCCAATCAAATAAAATTTTCTAATTTTCAAAGTATTTAAATAGGAAATACCTGACTGAATAAGGTACTAAGGTATATACAAAGATATATATATATATATAAAACTTAAAGTAACATGAAATTTCTTATTTTTAACATGAAATTTCTGAGTATACAAAAAACAATATGTCATTAATAAGTAAAGAGATCTTTTAAAACATTGCTTAGCTTACAGTGTTTGTTAAATCTCCTGGTAGTACTGGCTGAGCATGCAATTTTTGGTCCTAAACCCAGGCCTCCCTCATGCAAATCGTCTTTTCCAGCACCTTGAGCCATATACCTGACCCCAATTTTTTCATGCTATTAACAGTAACACTGGTTTTTAGAATTCATCCAGTTCATTATTAAATTGACTTGTTTCGGGATTTTTTAAATGACTTCTTTGGGGAGGCTGAAGTGACAGTACACTGGGCATCTTGTATGCCTGGTATTCGGCCGATTTGGGTTCAATCGTGGGCATCCCATATGATCCCCCAAGCACTTTCAGCAGTAATTCCAGATTGTAGAGCCAGTAGAAACCCCTATCATTCTAGGTGCAACCCAAAACAAAAAAATAAAAAGGCTTCCTTTCCAATAGAAAAAAGTACAACACAGGAAAAAAAGCACTCGACCAATTTTCTATCTAAATATTAGCATCTGTATTCTTACCAATATGGATTATCTATTCTTTTGTAATATTATGTCCAATCTTATAATACTTTGAAGTTTAGTAAATAAAAAATTTTACCCTTAAAACAGAATTTTTTAAATATAAACTTAAAGTTTTTATTATACCACAAAGGGTTTGCTCTCATGTGCGGGGGAGAGACCACACTGGCCGGACTTGACATGCGGTGCGATATTCTTAGAGAATGCTGATTTTAGGATAAGGTACTTCCCAATTTCTTTCACATTTATACATTGTATACAGTTCTAGACAGGTTCTAACTGATACCAGTAAGCCTAGCAAGCGCCAGAGCAACCCACACCTCATGCTGTCAGTCATTCTCAACATCCAGACTCCATAGTTCCTCAGAGCTCCATCCAAGAGAAAACCTGATCTTTCCCCTTTAAGTTTCATCAGTAAATGCTTGAGATGAGAGCCTTCTACCGAGACTATACCACCTACATGGCAGAGCCTGGCAAGCTACCCGTGTTTTATTTATTTGTTATGCCAAAAACTAGTAACAATTATGAACCTCAATTCCATGACCTGAAGAATGGTTTGAGGCTCTTCCTGTCCCTGGGGAAAGCAGATGCCCTTGGGTTACACTTACTTGTGACAGGACTAATGGAGATGTTACTAGTGCCCACTCGAGCAAATTGATGAACAATGGGAAGACAGTGATTACAGTGATTTATTATACCACCGTGATAGATGTTCATGTTTGGGTTTCATTCATACACTGTTCCAGCTTTTTTCCCTCCACCAGTGCACATTTCCCATGACCAATGTCCCTTGATATTCCTTCCCCCCAAGCCTGCCTCTATAGTAGGCACTTTGCCTCTTCTCTCTCTCTCTCTCTCTCTCTCTCTCTCTCTCTCTTTATCTCTCACTGTCTCTCATCCTTCTCTTACACATTGTGACTTGCAATACATACACTTAGAGGTTATCATGTATATCTCTTTGCCTACATTCAATGCTCAGTTCTGGCTGGTATTGTCATTTCCAACGATTATTAGTACACTGTCCCTTTCTCTATCTTACCTAATCTCTGACTCCCACACACTTGCAGTAGATTACAGCCTCTGACAAGACCTCATGATCCATATTTTTGCCTGGCCTTGGATACTGATATCATACTATTTATTTTTATATCCCACAAATAAATGCACTCATTCAATATCTGTCCTTTTCCCTCTGGCTAATTTCACTCAGCATTATCCTCTCCATGCCATTTATAGGCAAATTTCATAACTTCATTTTTCCTAACAGCTGCATAGTATTCCATTGTGTAGATGTACCACATTTTCTTTATCCAGTAGTCTGTTCTCAGGCACTCTGGTTGTTTCAGATTCTGGCTATTTTTAATAGTGCTACTATGTTTTATTTTTTTTTTTTTGGGTCATTCCTGGCATTGCTCAGTGGTCACTCCTGGCTCTGCACTCAGGAATTACTCCTGGCAGTGCTCAGGGGACCATATTGGATGCCAGGGATCAAACCTGGGTCAGCCGCATTTAAGGCAAACGCCCTGCCTGCTAGACTATTGCTCCGGCCCCTGAATAGTGCTGCTATGAACATAGAAATGCAGATGGTGTTTCTGCTGTATAAAACAAAATTTTAAACTACATTTTCCTTTAAGAAATTCCACTCTTTTACATAAAATCAGTTTATTAAAAGTGTTGGAAAACTACAAGAATTATTGAATTATTTTGGTCCTTTGCTATCAAATATAATTTTTTAATCTTCAAAGAATTTAGTTAGGAATTTTCTGGTTGAATAAGGTACTGGGGTACATACAAAGATTTATATAGGTACAAATTGCATAAAAATATTTTAATATAAAAACTGTGATATATAAAGTTTTATGATTATATTAATATACTCCAGAAGTACTAAAATAATTATTTGCTAAATAAATACTACAAAATATTCTTCATTTTACAAAATACATTTACATGGTGCTTTTAATAGCAAGTTCCTTTGCTACATTCACACTGCATTTGAAAGTGCAATTCCTACTTTCTAAAATTGATTATTTTGCTTGTAAATTTAATAACTAATGCAAACACTATGTAAGCAAAACATTAGGAGGAGTAATAAC